>LBNU01029205.1:37652-62211 GCA_014162995.1 Artemisia annua
ATATATATATATATATTTATATATATATATATATATATATATATATATATATATATATATATATATATATATATATATATATATATATATATATATATATATATATATGCTAATTTGAAGATCAAGATCTCATTAGTTAAATTATAACTTTAACAACTCTTGATTTCAAACCTGTTAAATGATGCAAAAATACAAATATCTATTATCAAAATTCTTAACTTCAATTACAAGAAATGCATGAAACTTTAAACACTAATATATAATGGCACATCATACAAAGAATAAGATATTACTTCTGAGATCACCTATTTCAACAATTAAAAAAGGACATTTTTGCTAGTGCCAAAAAATAAAAGCCGAAACAATAAATGGTTTTGAGCATGTTTGATCAGATTTTCACCAATACTTGAGACTGTAAATTTGGACCACCACCACCTGCCAAAACGGTCACCACCAACACCATCGCCATAGCAGGAACTTGTTATAGGTTTCTCGGTGGTTTTAGAGAGATGTTGGTTAGATAGAGAAAAGTAAAGATGAATAAGTTGGGTAGGTAAAGAGAGTAAATATTGATGAGAAATAAAATTTACAGGTTTGGTTTGAAAGACAGGTAGTATTTTAATGGGATGAGTAAATAGGGATCATTAATGTTGCAGCAGGTTGGTACTCTTTTCCCGGCTTGTATTTTAAGAGAGTAATAGGTGTTTTGTTGAGAGAAAAGTCATTTTCAAGAAACAATAATTTTCATATTTTCATTCTCAGTCTAATTTAATTACTTTACAATAATTGTTTTTCTTTCTTTTTTTTGGCTATGAAAAAAAACAAAATTTACGTCAGCTTTTATTATTAAATTTTACTGATGTTTTGATTATACAATAAATAACAATGATATTTTTTTTAAATGAACCTTTGTGCTAGTAATTTATCAAAATGAACTGTGCATATATATTTTACGAAAATAGACTTTTGACCAATGATTCGTTGGTCCAGAAATGTTATGCCAACAGTTTTCTCATTAGGACTCTCACTAGTCTTAGACCCATACACAAATTTGGTCTCTTGAAACTCATCTAAACCTGTGTGAGACACGTCAATACCTGGAAGGGAAGGAACCCCTATGAATGGAGGTGAGATTGACTTATATCCTAGGCCTGATTTAGCTTTATTAACCAGTTGACTCTCTATTATTTTTTGAACTCCTTTTGATGTATATTCAAGAGTGTCAACACTGAGCTATATGTTATCTTTAGCCTTCTTAATGTTTTCAATCACTTCTCTAAGCAAACTAATCTCGGCATCTTTGTGAGCCATATCTCTTTTAAGTACAACAATATTATCAGAAAAAGTAGACTCATTTTCTTTATAATGAAGAATTTATGCTTTTAGAAGACCTAGACCTCTTTTATTATTTGCTAAGTTGAAACCAGTCTCATATAATTCCTCTTTTATTTTCATATTGCTGTTTAATTTTCTCATACTCTTTTATAGCAAAACAAGATTTAGCACAACTGATTATTGAATCTACCTCTGAGTCAGAGAATACCAGCTATCTCTATTGCCACCATTGCTTTCTCTGTTTTTGCCTCCTCTTCAGCCATGAAGCTCCAATCATAGCTAACACCATCAATAGCCAGCATAGCCTTTGGCTCTTCCATAGTTACTTCCTTCTTATTGTCTTGTTTATACCAAGTACTTCTGTTATCCTGCTTTCTTGGCTTTCTACACTCTCTAGCAAAGTGTCCCAACTTGTGAATTAAAACACACCACTTTCTTTTTATCAAAACCAGCAGTTTCATTACCATTAATGGTAATCTGCTTCCTTGTTCTTTGCCAAAACTTCTTTGCCCTCATGCTCAGTAGAGCAACTTGCCACTTGATGTCCATCTTTTCTAGATCATCATCATCCACCTGTCCAAGGTCTTCATGAGATAGAACAGAACCACTAGATTGGCTAGTCAAAAAGGCATAGAATGTAGAGTCTCCTAATCTAGCAACAGTTGTCTGTGAGCCAGCAGTAGAAACACCAAAGCTAGCAGTACAAACATCTTCATCTTCATCTACCTCTTTTGATTTGCTGATGCTAGGAGATGACAAAAGTGCCATATTCCCAGAACTAGAACTTAAACTTCCAGACTCCTTTAGACTTTGTTCAACAATTTTAAAATTATTGTACAGATCATCAAGTTTCATGGTGTCAATATCTGGCTTATTCATCCAGACAACAACATGTGTATTAAATTCTGAAGGTAGACTTCTTAGAAACTTCATGTTGAGATCTTCCCTTGCTATCTCAACACCCAACACAGCTAGTTGGCTGACAAGCTTTTGCAACCTTGTGAACATACGATCAAGTGTTTCATTGTTGTTGCAACTAAAGTTTTCAAAACTTTGTTTCAGCAATGTCTTTTGGGTCTTCTTGGTAGCTTCATTGCCACCAAACCATGTGTATATCTCTTCAAATAAAGTTTTTGCATCTGGATACCTACTAAAGGATAACACATGTTCATTGGGAATGGTCATTAGAAGCAAAATTCTTGCCTTCTGATCATTCCTTTTGCAGATCATTTCTACATTGGTTTCTGGTTCAGTTTTCTTGGTTTGAATTGTCTTGCCTTCAACTAAAGTTTCTGTAACTTCTGGCTTGAAGGAATCACCATATTGAATGATATCCCAGAATGCATAATCTTGTACCAAGAAGTATTGTTCAATCCTTAGCCTCCACATGTCATACTCATTCTGTTTGAGCATAGGAAGTTTAGCTACAGTGTTTGAGGTCTAAGCACTCTCCATCTCCATCTTCTTAGTAGGAATGAATGAGTCTTACTGGATCTTCTAATCTCAAAGTATCAGAATCTAGCTCTGATACCACTTGTGAGGATCTATACACACGCCTTGTGTTAGAGATACTTTGAGTTAATGTAGGAATGTATGTATGAAACAGTGAATGAACAACGAGATTAACCAAATGCTTTAATATTATTGATAATAATACGAGTGATCTTAGACTATCACTAGGGTTACAACCTTGAAGCTTTTCACAAAGATACGTATAGAAAACCTAACCTAGGACCTCCTTTTATAGCACAAGGAGTCCTTTACAAGGTGACTATATCATGTACAATATTCGTATAAGTCTAACTATATAAGATATATACTAAATCTTTTCTATACTTATCATCTTACACGTCTTCAATGTCTGTCTTCATCACATAAGCAGTACAAAGTGTTTGTACTGGCAGTACTAACCTAGTTAGTACTGTTAGTGTTTTTCTCCAACAGTTGTAACATTAAGCTTGACAGTACAAACTGTTGAGTTTAATTCCCAACACTTTAAGTTAATAAACTTCAAAGAAATCGAAAAGACCATATTCACCCCCTCTACAGTTCTATAGTATTTTTTATAGGAAAATTTATCATGTGTGATGATTTAGGCAATTCAAAATATTCTTGGCGTCTTTACAACTTTTTGCTGATATCTAGCTCATTTAACAGGCTATGCAGTTTGGTGCAGACCAAAACTGTCATTGTGGTATTGTAGACCGTAAACGGAAATTGCGAGTGAATCCTAACAAATCAAAACAATATATAAAGGTAAAAATATATATTCTTTATCTTTTGTCCTTTATTTAACATATATTAACATTAAATATTATTAACTTTTGCTTTTACTTTATTTTACTTTTCATCCTAAAAAAAAGAACATCTTTTGCTTTTACTTTATTTTACTTTTTTTCTTAAAAAAGTAAGGAACAACTTTTACTTTTACTTTATTTTACTTTTCCCCTTAAAAAAGAAAAGAAATAGTAAGACATACAAAAGAGAAGTAAAAACAATAATTTCTTATTAATACTCTAACCTATAGTCACTTAGGGGCCGTTTCATTTTTGCTTAATGTGCTAAATGGATAAATTTCTTACCCCAACTAGGAAAATTATTGTTTCTTTTTTGCTTAATGCAAAAGAAAATCCTAGATGTAGAAGGGGGCTCAAAATGGAGTTGTTTCCATCTAGGATCATTTTTAGTCAAAATTGCCCACATCTTTTGATTTTTATTTTTTTTATTCTCTACCCTTTTCAAATGCCCCCAAATTCCCAATAGTTTTTTCTTTTCCCCACCTAGCATCCATGAGCTAACATAACTCCTGTATCTCCGCTGATCCACCGCCTTACTCCCCCGTCTCCACCATAAAGTCATGGTTTCTTTGCACCTTTTATCCATCTGGTAGATCTTCTTCATGTTGTCTGATTGCAAAAACACTTCTATTGTTATGGATGAATCTGCTAGTGTTGTTTATGTGTTTATGGAAGTGCGTTTTGTTTGAAATTTAAAATATTTTTTCTTCTTTTCATTATTAGGCACCACAATTTCCAAGTATTTGTTATTTTGATATAGCATTTTATCATTTAATTGAAATAATTTGGAATTTTGATAAGAGTTTTATTTTATTGTTTTTGGCTCACAATTAGAAAACAAATAGCACTACATACTGATGTAGAAGATAAGGTTAAATTGGACATTTTGGCTATTTATGATAACCATTCAGTATAAAAAAGAAACAGCTATTTGTTCAAACTGTTCTTACTCAAAATAGTATTCTTAATATAAACAAGAACTATTTCCAAAAAAAATAAGCCAACCCTTAGACAACTAGACATTAATTAAACAAAAAACCTACTGAAACTTATAATTTGAAATTTGGATTTATATCAATGACATCACGATACAACCAATATTTTTTTGTTATGAAACAAGATAAAGCTATCTCATATGCATATTTTTTAAACTGAAAAGATATATGAAAATATTCTCAAGTACTACGTTTTGTTAGTCGGAACTATTATTATACGTTTTTCCAAGTACTACGTTTATTTTTTTAACTTGGTATTTCAATCCCATCTTGAATTTATGATTATCCATTTTGTGTACTTTTTGACTTCAATTTATGTTTGTGATAGTTGTTAGGACATCCATTCTGGTGGGTTTATAAAAAGGTCTAAAAATAACGAAAATGTTTATATTTCATTTCAATTATAGTGGACACTTATTTCATGTCTATTGCATGAAAAGATCCTACTTCTTGAACCTCTTTATAAATTAAGTAAATTTACCGCACGTGTTATATAATACATTATTTGAAGTTGTAAAGGGTTATACTATAGTGAATGTATGTTTATAATATCAAAAGGTCTAAAGATTATTGATGTAACATTTTCTACCCTTTTTACAAATGTTTACCATAGTTGATGCTTTTAGTGTTATGCGGTTTATCATTAATATTGAACAATGCATCATGTGACGTTGTGTTTGTATAAAATATTGGACAATCTAGTTTATTAATGTGTGGTATAAAACAAAGTTTACACCTTAGGCTAAAGGGAGTGGTGGTGAGCCACTCACCGCCACCCCAGCTTTCTCTCTCCTCTCACTTCCTCTCACTCCCACTCACCATACATCCGTTTAGGTCACAATATTTCCCATTAATTAAAATACCCACTTTATACAAAATATACTCACACACTCACAAAACAAATAAAAAACATTACTTTTGAATTGGGCCCACATAAACACTATCATGAGTGGCTCACTATAAACAGACAAATTTGATAGTGACCATGACATCTGTTTTGGTTGTAAAGTTTACTGAAACTCAAATATTTATTATGATTGTAAAAAACCCTTTTTAGCATACCAAACACCATTTTTAACATATTTTAATTCCAAATCAGCACCTATGCAAAAGAAAAAAGAAAAAAAAAATCTTACTATTAAAGTTAGCCGTCAGCTGGTGAAGAGGAACACCCGTATTGTTATGTGCTTGTAAGTCTGCAACAGTAATAACAGGAGGATCGGCGTCAGCCATCTAATTGAAGAAAAAAAGTAAAAATATAATAAATTATTCTTATAATAAATAATACTCCATCCGTCCCATAATTATAGTCCACTGTTGACTTTTGAAGTCTTTAGTTTTCAACTTTGACCTTAAATATTTTTATTTGTGTTATATATTACTTGATGCAAAATATATGAATGGATTAAGTTTTAAATGTATTTTTCATTGGTATAATTTTTATCAAGTATTATATAACACAAATACAAATATATAAGGTCAAAGTTGCAAAGCGAAGACATAAAAAGTCAACAATGGATTATAATTATGGGACGGAGGGAGTAGTACTAAATAAGATTAAATAAGTAATAAATGAAGAAATATCGAAGATTAAATGAGTAATAAATGAAGAAAGATCGATGAGCTTTTTTGTTCGCTCTCTTCTTGATAGTATTGTAATTTGTAAATAGTGAATGCCGGTGTTACTCTTCACCAGATGCCTTTATTGTCCATTTGATGGGCTGCCTTTATTGTCCATTTGAGTAGTTTACTAAAATCTTTTTGAAGCATGACTTATTAGCCCATTTGGGTTAGGGACCATTAGCGTTAATAATTAACATCTAATACGTTTGATATTGTATAATTTAAAAAAAAATAAATAAATAAAAAAAAAATAAAAAAATAAAAACACAATCGAGCTAGTGAAACATAATAGTTATATTTATGAATAAAGAAAAAGCTTTTTGTCACACATACATGAAAATAAAAGAAATGGACATATGAATCTGAGTGACAAATTTCCCTCGTATTGTTTTCAAGTTTACAATTAGAAGTTGAAATTTATATTATCGGTTGTGCTAAAATTTATAATTGAAAGTTTTAAATTTTTTATAGCTCATGTTGTCCCCCGAGTCTCACCCCACCTGTTTAATATAATTCATTGTTACTAGTTTTGCATACATGTAAATCCATATCCATTCCACATTGCTGCTTATATGTACTTTTAGTAGTATATGTCTAGCTTTAATCATTTTTTTATCTTTTCTCTAAAAATTTCATCATCGTAACATATCAATAAAAATAGGCATGCATTTAAAAACTGATCAAATAGACATGCGTATATAAGTATTAGATTTGGGAAAAATTGATTCTATTAAGGTCTATGACTTTGGAAACAGTGAATAAATGAACGAGTCATGGCGAATTTTTAAAAAGTTCCTATACTTTAATTGACTTTCAAAAACTCTTATTTATAACATCGCCAAGTAATAAAATGAACACATTAGGATAATGAGATTCCTATTTTTTAATATAGATTAAAACTTATCATTATTTATAAAACGATCATGTTTTATGCAAACCGTTTAGGATTATCGAGTAAATACCGAATTACCAATTGGTTTACTTTCTTGACATATTTCTTTGTCGCCATTTTCCTTGACTTCGTTTGTCATTCCTTTCTCGACTCAAGTTCTCGTCCATAATTATCTCGACTGTGACGATTTTCTATTCATTTTGGCGTGAGTATTCTTGAGTCTATGCTTTCTTATCACCACACGAAACGTTAATACTAAACTTTTCTTACGAGCAATGACGCTAAACTCTTTACAAACATTGATACGAGTAATCCACGAAAACTAAGACGCCTGTCTTTTGAAAACTCTTTTACTTTACGAGACGTGTTCTGAGATAACTATATACATATTAGGTTGTGCCGATCCGGTACCGTTGTGCCTGTACTCTCGATACTGTTGTGTTTTGCTCTTGATGCCAGTTGTGTCAATTGTGATATTTTGCGTTGCCTTATATTGAGGTAACTTCATGGCCCCCAATTTTTACTCATTTTATAACTGTTTTGGGGGAGAATACATGCTTGTTTTACTAAAATCCAGTATTTGCATAACTTAAACATATGATTTATTTACTTGAAAATGTATTGTGCCTGCTAAATTGCTTGTTCGGTTGTTCAACCGCATGACTTGATTTGTCATTACAAACTGGATTACTTTATTATGGACACAAGTATTTGAAACGTATATGTGAGTTTATAGCCCCACTTTTATATGAACTATTTTATAAACCTTGGGGTAAGAAACATGCAAAACTGTTTTTATGGACCAAAATTGAACCTTTGTTTTTAACACATTAGTATGTGGATAACCTAAGTATGTATGATCCTACTGCGCCCAATATCATCAACCGTCAATTCCTGCGGGAAGTGCGAAGGATATAAATAGATCTATTGGGGTGACTCTCCCGTTCAGTTGGCCCGGCATGTCAACGCTAGCGTATACCATGTCGGATTTGCCGAGTGTCTGGGGATAAACACTCGTGGGCACTCTTGTTATGCTATGCCGTTTAGGCATATTGTTTGTCATAGCCTCGGTTGTATGAGCTTAGTGTTAGCATGCGGTTAGTGTGTGCCTATTGTTCATTTGTTGTGGTCCATCTGTGCTTATTTACCGTCCACCTTATGATCTGAGCTTTATGCCTAATACTATATTGGCTATTTTACTGATTTTTCACTTGACACTGTGAGTGAAGCAATGGTCACTAAAACTAAGCAGGAATTAATTACACTCGAAAATCTTGTGATCCACATTGCTAAATTTACTTGAAAGTGAACTTTATTTTCAAGACATTGTGAGCAACATAATTGTCACAAAACTTTTTGTTGAACTCACATTACCCTTACTGCTTTATTATAAGCCTATAAACTCACCAACCTCGTGTTGACACTTTTAGCATGTATTTTCAGGTTTAAGGCGATAGCCTAGTTGTGCAGGCTTTTGGCATGGCATGGCATGGTCATATGTGACTCAGATGTATTTAGGACCGCTTTTTTCTTTTATGGTCTTATATTTCTGCACTGTTTTGGAATTCTGTAAACAAAATACTTTTGAATATGAAATTTCTATTAAACGTTTGAGGTAAAACCGTTCTTTGTACTTTGTGTTGTGATACCAATTTAGTAGCACCCAAACATGTATGCTTCCGCTAAACTAGATTTTGGGGGTGTTACAGATCCTAACACCACAACGACTCTAGAAAAGATGCAACAAATATAAGAAGGACCCCATCATCCAACGGCAACAACATATACAATCCCACGTGGGCGGTAGAAAATTGACGGATCCTACCCCTACCTTAGGATAAACTTGAAAGTAGGAAGACTGCTTCTAGAAAACCTCTAGCAATACCCTATCATCTACTCCTAACCCAAAACAAAAATCGATAAAATATCACTATTTTTGGTCATTGAACAAAGAGTATAATGTTTGTTTTACAATTACCGTTTAACTTTTAAGATTTTGTTAACCAGTAACAAAGGAAATATTAACATTTAGTGTTAGTAAATTATCTTATTGGATATTTTTAATTACACGAAAAACTATATGTTAAACATAAGAAAAACAAACTCCCTAATTCGTAAATCTTATACGTAACCAACATACTCAATTTCATCACATCACACAACATACTTAACATTTTATCCAATACTACTATTTTTAAGTATGCCCATCAATAAAAAAGTTGTGGGACAAAGTCTCAAAAGAAACGTTACATAAAATTCTTTCACAATTCTACACCATTTCAAAAAGCAATATAGAAAAAGAAAAAACCCCTGGCACCGTCCCCTCCCACACACACACACATCCCCACCACCACACCCTATAAAACACTCTCACTACAATTTTCAGTAAACATTTCCACCACCCTCACTCCCCAAAAGAACACACCACACCCTATAAAACACTCTCACTACAATTTTCAGTAAAACATTTCCACCACTCTCACTACAATTCTATAGGGCTCATAACTCATACTTAGATATAGGTCTTAGGTAGTTTTCCGTCGAATTTCGTAATTTTTGGAGTTGATTTGATATTTTTAACAAGTGATATGCAATCAGTTATCAAACCCGACCAAAATTTGAGTTCCAAACACTGAGCATATGAATCACCCCCATAGGAGCAAGTTGGCATGTTGAGCCTTTTGAACTTTTTGTAGACAAGACTTTAACTTAAACATAGCAAGTTGGATCAAGTCGTGAGGTTAAGTAACGAAGGAGATACGACCCCAGGAAGTTGAGTCGTGAGGTTAATTAAACCGTAGTTGTCATTCAAACCGTGAAACCCAACCAAGAACCGACCAAAGCACTTACATAACCATATTTTATGACAATAATAGCAATTACTAAGAACTACAATTAGGTTATATGTAATTAGGGTGACTCTAATACCACTGTAGGGTTCTGGTGTCACCCGCATGACAAATAAAACATGCACAATGGAATAAAAACAGATAACATGGCCATGGAATTAAAAAGCCCTTACCAACAAGATCTTTACCTAATCATGGATAACCTAACCCTAAACACGTATAAAGGGTGTTTATAGAAGACATATTCGTTATCCTGCTTCCGTAAACTTCTGGACCAGTCTGCTGCATGGGTTCACCTTCTTCTTCTTGGATCGACCACGGTTAGGGTTTTCAGGAGAAAACCTCACTTCTGGCTGTGTCAGGTATCCACCGATACTACACAAGTAGAACATGGATCGAACCTAAGCAAATTAGGCGAGATACAAAACACCTCGTAAAAGTGAAATTGACTTCGGGCCGATTTGGGTGAGTTGCGATCGGTTGAGCATTTGGTAAAACCTTGGCCAACTGATCGGGTATGGGAGGGGGAGGGGGACGTTTAGGGTTACTGCATGAGTTACGAGGATCCCCTAAAGCCCCTTTGTATTTATATGGCACTTAGGAAGGATCTAGAATACTTGTAGGACAAATATTCTAGTTTGTTTACGAAAAAAACACCCCCTCTTTCCTTAGGTCGGTCGAACGAGCAACAAAATTTGCTTCTTGTCATTAATTACCTCTTAATATTTCTCCCTTGATAAAAATTAAGTTTCGGGTAATAACCGTTTAACCTTTTAATGAAATAACGTTGATGACATCAAATAAGTACATTATATTTACATCATTTATCCTACTCAATTGACTTGTTTTACTTTATTATGTATGAGAATTGGTGCTTGATTGTTTACATTAATGATTCTCAGAAAATAACAAGCAATAGGTGAAACTTGGCGATTTTGGACTAATTATGGAGCAAATTAATCAAGATTGGAAAAGTCTACTGAAATCAAGGAGATACGCCGCATCATTCTAGACAGATGCGCCGTACTATCATACTTAGATGAATTCGAAAACCATTGCCGGACTTTGAAGAATGCGCCGCATGTGATTCTAGCATGCGCCGCATATGAATCTTTGGTCAACGAAGATGTTAATACAAATAATATCAAAAACGTTATTCGCATTATTCGATCTTCTTGTGTTTTGATAATCACAAAATAAAAAGACATGTTACGTAAACTTACGGTTAATAAGTTTTTAATCGAGGAAACTCGTTTCTTCTAGTTGCTACTACAATGTCACTTCAGGTATGAACAAACTTTATACCGTCATTAGTAAAGTGATCAAAGAATTTTATTTTCCCTAAACTTACATTTTTAAATTTTAAAAAACATTTTCACAAAAGTATTTTTGTGTTTTTAAAGAAATGTTTTATTAAGAAAATATTATCAAATTCAAACTTGTAACAGCTATTTTCCCCCCAAAACAGTTAAGTTTTCACCAGATAAGTTTTCACCACGTCAGGACAAAAATGGGAGCGTTTGTCGGGACGGTCTCTCAAAGTTGCTGGCGGTCCCTTAGTGATAAAGGACCGTCGCCTATTTAAGGGACCGTCTGGCTCTCTCCTGTCGTGTATAAATACTGAACTGTTCCACTTCAGAAAATAAGGTTTTCACACACACAAAACTTTCTGTTTTATTTTTTCTTTCATCTTTGATCACTATAACATGTCGGTATATGTTTATAAGTGATTTCCTCTTCCGCCAAGTGCAAGAGAAGAACTCTCGACATAGATGAAGACTCGAGATGTTATAGGTGTCAACACAAACATAACAAGTGTTACGGTGATAGGTTCTGTAAATAATGTCAATGTTTTCCGACTTGTGTGTGAGTCGAGGATGGGGATATTTGTGTGAACTTAGATGGTGATGCAGATCCAAGAAGTCTTGTAACTAGATTAGTTCATGTATTTGATGTGAGGAGAGTGATATTCTAGTGTGTAGGTTAGGACTTAGTTGAGTCATTGTGTAAAGACTTGGATCGGGTAATGATCCAAGTAAGTCTTGTGTAAAGGCTTGGTTCGGGTGAAGAACCAAGTGTGTCTAAGTGTTCTGTCATTAGTAAAATGATCAAAGAATTTTATTTTCCCTAAAATTACATTTTTAAATTTAAAAAAACATTTTCACAAAAGTATTTTTGTGTTTTTAAAGAAATGTTTTATTAAGAAAATATAATCAAATTCAAACTTGTAACAGCTATTTTCCCCCCAAAACAGTTAAGTTTTCACCAGATAAGTTTTCACCACGTCAGGACAAAAATGGGAGCGTTTGTCGGGACGGTCTCTCAAAGTTGCTGGCGGTCCCTTAGTGATAAAGGACCGTCGCCTATTTAAGGGACCGTCTGGCTCTCTCCTGTCGTGTATAAATACTAAACTGTTCCACTTCAGAAAATAAGGTTTTCACACACACAAAACTTTCTGTTTTATTTTTTCTTTCATCTTTAATCACTATAACATGTCGGTATATGTTTATAAGTGATTTCCTCTTCCGCCAAGTGCAAGAGAAGAACTCTCGACATTGATGAAGACTCGAGATGTTATAGGTGTCAACACAAACATAACAAGTGTTACGGTGATAGGTTCTGTAAATAATGTCAATGTTTTCCGACTTTTGTGTGAGTCGAGGATGGGGATATTTGTGTGAACTTAGATGGTGATGCAGATCNGTTTTCACACACACAAAACTTTCTGTTTTATTTTTTCTTTCATCTTTAATCACTATAACATGTCGGTATATGTTTATAAGTGATTTCCTCTTCCGCCAAGTGCAAGAGAAGAACTCTCGACATTGATGAAGACTCGAGATGTTATAGGTGTCAACACAAACATAACAAGTGTTACGGTGATAGGTTCTGTAAATAATGTCAATGTTTTCCGACTTTTGTGTGAGTCGAGGATGGGGATATTTGTGTGAACTTAGATGGTGATGCAGATCCAAGAAGTCTTGTAACTAGATTAGTTCATGTATTTGATGTGAGGAGAGTGATATTCTAGTGTGTAGGTTAGGACTTAGTTGAGTCATTGTGTAAAGACTTGGATCGGGTGATGATCCAAGTAAGTCTTGTGTAAAGGCTTGGTTCGGGTGAAGAACCAAGTGTGTCTAAGTGTGAAGGCTTGGTTCGGGTGAAGAACCAATTGTGTCAATTGTGTGAAGGCTTGGATCAGGTGAAGATCCAAGTTGGACAAGAGTGCTTGTTTGTGTAGCCACGTGGGCCTTGGAGTATATTGGTTCTAGCTACGATTAGAACTCGACATTCCGCTTAGTGTCGTTAAACTTCATGTAAGCTTGTGTACGGATTGCTCTGCCTGAAGGAGTGTGTTAATATAGTGATTGATAACTCACGAGTGTGGTACTCGGGGAGTGGAGTAGGACGAAGAGTGAGCTTCCTGCCGAACCACTATAAATCGCGGCGTCTCTTGGTTGTGTTCTTTCCTTACTCTTTACTTTACTTGTTTATTTGTGTTTGTTAGTAGTTAATTTGATATCACATAACAAGTAGAATTCGACAAGTTTGCAAAAGAATATTAACCGGACCTAAAAACGGCGAAACGTTTTAACAACTAAAAAGAAACCGGAGAAACTATTTTGATAGGTTCTGTAAATAATGTCAATGTTTTCCGACTTGTGTGTGAGTCGAGGATGGGGATATTTGTGTGAACTTAGATGGTGATGCAGATCCAAGAAGTCTTGTAACTAGATTAGTTCATGTATTTGATGTGAGGAGAGTGATATTCTAGTGTGTAGGTTAGGACTTAGTTGAGTCATTGTGTAAAGACTTGGATCGGGTAATGATCCAAGTAAGTCTTGTGTAAAGGCTTGGTTCGGGTGAAGAACCAAGTGTGTCTAAGTGTGAAGGCTTGGTTCGGGTGAAGAACCAAGTGGGTCAATTGTGTGAAGGCTTGGATCAGGTGAAGATCCAAGTTGGACAAGAGTGCTTGTTTGTGTGGCCACGTGGGCCTTGGAGTATATTGGTTCTAGCTACGATTAGAACTCGACATTCCGCTTAGTGTCGTTAAACTTCATGTAAGCTTGTATATGGATTGCTCTGCCTGAAGGAGTGTGTTAACATAGTGATTGATAACTCACGAGTGTGGTACTCGGGGAGTGGAGTAGGACGAAGAGTGAGCTTCCTGCCGAACCACTATAAATCGCGGCGTCTCTTGGTTGTGTTCTTTCCTTTCTCTTTACTTTACTTGTTTATTTGTGTTTGTTAGTAGTTAATTTGATATCACATAACAAGTAGAATTCGACAAGTTTGCAAAAGAATATTAACCGGACCTAAAAACGGCGAAACGTTTTAACAACTAAAAAGAAACCGGAGAAACTATTCAACCCCCATTCTAGTTTCTACAATTGGTATCAGAGCCAGGTTATAAAGATCTTTAGAGTATACTGTACTTTAAAACTTGAATCGATTTATGGAGTCTGAAAGATATCTAGAAGGGATCTATTTGAATGAGTCACCATTTTTTGAAAATAAAAATTTTGTCATTTGGAAAAATAAATTTGAAAGTTATGTGAAATCAATCAATCATGATCTTTCGCATGTCATTTCATTTCGTAATTTTTAATCAATGAGAATAGATTTCGAAAATCAAAATTTTATAAGAAACTTTTACTAAACATTGAAGCACAAATGTTAGTTTATAAAACTTTGCCTAAAATTGATTTTGATAAAACTATTTTATGTCATGTGGCAAATGATATGTGATAAAATATTTTAAACTTTCATCAAGGAAATACTCAAGCCAAAGATGATGAAAATATGTTGTTAGAAAGATACTTAGTTTAAATAGATTCATGTACTACTAGTTTGAATGTTTTTGTCTAGTTTAAATAGATTCATGTACTACTAGTTTGAATGTTTTTGTTGTAGGTAATGTTGCCGACAAGAATCATACAAACAACCTAGTTGATGTACCAATCTACAAGTCTTGAAGTAATGACCGTTAAAGAAGACAATGTGTGCCTAGAATGTGCAACTACTCTTAAGGGTGATTCACCAAGTGAGTTTCATCATGTCTTGCATCACATACAACACATGTTATGAAATGTGTTATTAAGAATAGCTAGAGGCCAAGGTAAGTTTTCTTACAATCTTGACTATTATGCATGCCATTTGAATGTTTGCTACATGCTTACGTGACTATGTGATTTATTATTACTCGCCTGCATGCTAGATAATACTTATATGCTAATGTGTGCTATATGCTTTGTGAGTATTAGACGTTTTGTCTAAACGCTTATCCTTCTTTGGATTCAAGCAAATTATTTGGAAAAATAATGGTCTTACCACAACCATTATTTATAACGAATTTCGTGTCAATCAATCACTATAGACGATGCACACTTGCTTCACTCTTTATTTGCTCTCTAGTTCTCGTCTATGAGTTTTCTTGAAATTTACATGATTGACTTCTATCCTTTCCGATGCAAGTCTCGTCCTTGAATCTCACTTAACGTCTAACTCTCTCTTTTCTCTTGTTTCGACTCAAAATCCACTCTTTATTCAACCATATCGAGTCTTTCCCCTTTCTTCTGTCTCGACTCTACTCCATACCCATTCCTTAGCCTACTCGTGCGTATTGAGTCAATTTCGTGTCTTAAAATACAATAATTTATGTTTTAAAACGATTTAAAACCAAATATTTTTCATATTAACCAAAACACCAAAAACCAGCAAATACACCAGACACTTACTGGCGACGGTCCCTTATCGACTGGCAGTCCCTTATCGATAAAGGGCCGTCCAGCATTTTTAGGCAATACCCTGTTTTTCTTACTACAAAACGTCCATAGCCAAACCAAACACACCCCTTGCTGCAGAAAGTTACGAAAAACTCGACCCTTCATTCAAAATCTCACTGACCTATAATCAAACTAATTCAAGGTTTTCTAAATCAAGATCATCAATAACCTAAATCCACTAATCACTTTATTGTAAGTCAATTTCTTCAATTTCATTTACTTAATTCGCAATTCAATTATTAGGGTTCCTATGAACATAAAATTAAAAATTCGAGATTCTCATTTCTTTGCAAAATTTACAACAATTGAAAGCAAATCTAAACAATTTAGCACTAATGATACTCGAATTAACAAACTAATTAATCTAATTTGAGAATTTTGAAAATAGGTAAAAAATGAGGTCATCCCCAAATTCGATTTTACTGTTGTTAATCTTGTTTAATCACGTAACAAAAACTTGGTTATACATTGTCAATACATGTCAGAAACGTTTTCATAACCATGCAACGAAATGAATCAGGAATTTCGAAATCAAAATAAATTATGGTATAAAGGTGTGTTTGGGATAAGTATAAAAATTATAGGCTAACCAACTTAATATTTACTTTACTTCATGTTTCTTATATAGGAAAAACATTCCTAAACCAAACTGGGTTGATCACACTAAGACACGCAACTACATACCCATCGTTTCCACTGATCACACTCCACCTCTATCATATAAATTCCAACGTTTTGAAAAACGTTGTATCCATGAAGGTCGTGTTGTCTATCCCGACTTTGAGGATTTTTGTTACCTTGAAGTCATGTTAAGTTCGGCTAAACTAGAATGTCTTTACAAGATTAATGAGTTAATTGTTCCTCGTTTTGTTCTAGAATTTTATAGTCAATTTAGGTTGAGAGTCGAGCCCATAAATGAACTCTCTATTGAGTTTGTCATTCAAGAAAAATTCTTTTCATACTCCCTTCCTGATTTTGGTCACATCCTTGGTGTTCCCACCATGGGGCAATGCTCTTTCACTGACGAATGGAGCCTTGATGCTCTTGTCAGAAGCACCCCAAGACATGGGAAATATGCCACTATTCCTCCCACTCCAAATGACATTAAAACTGTCATTCAAAATCACGAACCTCATCTCTTACCCGTACTTACAGGGGTAAGAAAATTCCCATTGAAGAAAACCAAATCCTTACAAAAGAAATCGAAAATCACCTCAAAGTTTTTGAGGAGATAATACGTGAAAATGCCTTTTGCCTAGGTGGCAATAGGGATCATCTTCCCGCGTGTCTCGGTCGCATGCTTTATTGTGTTGTCTCATCGACACCCTACAATCTAGCATTCTACATGGTCAGGAGAATGGAATTTGTCACCAAAAAGAACAAGTTAAATCTGTCGTATGGTATGCTCTTGATCCGTCTGTTCAACCATATCATGAATGAATTTCCGGAACTCCAATCGGAAAAGTATCACATTCATGATCGTGTCATGTTCCCGCTCACTATCCATATTGAGCGTAAAACAAGGTCTGACTCTCGGTCAAAAAGGACCTTGTTTCCTGAGTCATCCTCTAGTGATTCATCCTCTCATCACATACATGGCGATGGACATGTTGGTAGTTCAAATGCTTGTGCTTCTTCTCCATCCCAAAACTTCATAAATGCCCTTCCCTAAATCCCTCAAAATCTTGATTCACAAGATCCATCTGTGATCACTCTTCTTACTCAAATTCGAGATGAGAAAAGGAAAAGGATTGAAGTCAATCAAGAATCTCCTCAAGAAAAAGAAGAATAAGTAAATATTATTTGAAGTAGACTCATTTCATGATTATGTGTAATGTACTTGAAAGAACTATGTTTATTTTTATTTGTGCAAACATTAGGACATGTTAAATTGTTGATTATTGATGCGTGGATTGTGGTCTACGCAAAAGGTTTTACCTCTCAAGGGATCTTGAGAAGCTTGCAATCCCCACCAGGCAGTGTACCTGACCGATGTAGTATAGTGTAGTGGCAAGTACCGGGGGATTGATCGTTCTCTCAGGGAATAGAGTTCGTTAGGATTGAAAGTAGTCTAATTAGGTCTAGGGGTGAGGGATGATTCTTTTTGTATTTTTATATTTTATGGAAAGCAAGTAAAAATCTCGGTATTGGAAGAGTGGGCGGAATTAGTTGCTAGTCAACTAACCCAATAAACTACTAATGCAATAAAAATAAAATGACAAGAAAATAAAATGAGAAAAACTTATAAGGAGAAAACGTGTTTGACTCCGCCCAAACTAACCAGTCAACCAGGTGTGGTCAACTAAGTCAAATAAGGGAGAGAGTGATCAATTAATGATCCGGTGTAAGCACAGTGTATTCCCGGGTCGTTATATCCCGACGAGATTGAAATTGTATTTTTGAAAACGTTTATGGAATGAGTGATTGGGAACAGTAACGAGATTGAGAATGATTATTTGGAGTTGATTACACTAATGGAAATGATAAATAACAAAATTCTACACTACAGGGAAACAGAATTAGGCTTTGGTAAAACCTAATACAGACAGATTAATCAAGTAAAATGGAAAAAGGTTAAATTTGAACAATTACAAACTACAGGGGTAAAAATGAAACTTTTACAATATTAAAATGAAAAGAAAATTAAATTAAAAAGAAAATTATTTTTTTGATTATTTTAATATTTAAATATTAATTAATCAATAAAACTATTTAAAAAGTTAATTAAAACTAATTTATAACAAATTTAAAAAGGATTAAGATTACAAATTACACTAAAAATTTGCAAAATTAATTTCTAAAAATCTAAAATGACTTAAAATAAATATAAAAATTAAAAATAAATATTTTTGTCTTTTTGTGGATCTTTTATTAATTAATTACTAAACTATTATATAAAGGTTAATTAAACTAGATTAAATAAGAAAAATAGAAAATGAAAAGAGAAAATTACAAATCCAACATTTACAGATTCTAAATAATGTATAAAAGCTAGAAAAATTATAAAAATGGATCTGAGATTAATTTTAAACACTTAAACTATTTTCTTTTTGGTTTTTGTATTAAAACTGTTTTAATTAAACTTAAATCTAAAAATTACCAAATGAATAGTAGAAATTATAAGAAAATTACCAGAAGTGTTAAATATTATTTAGAACTTAGGAAAAATATAAAATTATACTACTGTTTAACAAAAATTTATTAAAACTATTTAATTACTTATATTAACTAATTAATAATTAAACTGTTTTTAATTCTAATAAATACTGAATGAACAGGGATAATTCTAAGAAAATTTATACAAATAATTTAAGATACTAGGAATGTAAGAAAAATAAGAAAACAGGTAATTACTTAATAAAAATTTAAAAAGAAAAATGAAAATTTAAATTATATTAAATAGAAACTATCACTTTTATTAAAAAGTGATTATTTTTGGATTTTTCTTATTGGAACTTGTTTACACACTGAAAATGAACAACTTTTGTGAAAACACTTTTTATGAATCTTAAAAATAAGTAATTTGGACACTATTGTTGTTCACAGCTTATGTTTATGAGATTTTGAAATTGAAAAAGCACTTAATAAGCTAAAAAGACTGAACCAAGGACCAAATGATCTACAAACAAACTATATGAACTGGAAAGAAGCTATAACATGCAAAATAACACACTGAGTAAACCTAAACAAGCAAATAAGCAAACCAAAAAGCCCTATGATCATTGTACTGCACACAGAAATGGGACAAGATTCAAGCTAGTAGCAGCCCTAATATATAAGCATGGAAATGAATCACAAGCCTAGAAACATGGAGAGTGGCTGGTTAGCTTTTTATAGAACCAAAAATCACAAGCTAAGCTTAAGAATTGAGCTTTTGGTGAGCTTGTGAAGTTGCTCTCATATACTGATGAGTCAGTATATAGAGTTTGGTGAGGGAATATTGATGGAACAAATTAAGCAGTGTAAAAAGCTTTAAAGTGAAAAGTGATTATATGCACAAGTAGCTGGCCAGATGGGCTTTCCAAAACAACAAGAATTAAAAGCTAACACTAATTAACAAAGATTTTGCAAGCTTATGAAAGTGGGGTTACACTGGACAAATGGTGGGGCAGTGGAGGTAAAACCTCACACATGCAACTTTGAGAGTAAAATTCAATGAGCAAATGCAATCCAAACTCAGATTTTCTTTTTGAATTAGGTAAACAAGCTACTGAATATTGTAAAACAACAAAGATTACTTATTTCTAAACTCTAATAAATCCTACAGATCATTAAGAAAAAGTCACCATTTTGACAGATACAACTTTTTGACTTTTTGATTTTGATGAACACTTTGACTTTTCTCAGATTCTAATCCTCCTAATTGATTGATTATGCTATGTTAAGTAATAATGAACCTATATTAAGCAATCCTAACCACTATTATACTAGATTACAGATTATGATGTTCAAAATCCTTAACAGTGAAATAACAAGAGATTACACAAATGATTTTGACTTTTTTGCTAAAGACACTGAGATTTTATGGTTAAACTGAACTAATAGGACCTATATTGACATGTTCCAACAATAAACAACAACAAGCATACACTGTAACACAAGTAACACAGTAAAACCAAACAACCTAGAGATTTCGGTCTACGCAAAAGGTTTTACCTCTCAAGGAATCTTGAGAAGCTTGCAATCCCCACCAGGCAGTGTACCTGACCGATGTAGTATAGTGTAGTGGCAAGTACCGGGGGATTGATCGTTCTCTCAGGGAATAGAGTTCGTTAGGATTGAAAGTAGTCTAATTAGGTCTAGGGGTCTAGGGGTGAGGGATGATTCTTTTTGTATTTTTATATTTTATGGAAAGCAAGTAAAAATCTCGGTATTGGAAGAGTGGGCGGAATTAGTTGC
Organism: Artemisia annua; assembly: GCA_014162995.1. Classification (NCBI taxonomy): domain Eukaryota; kingdom Viridiplantae; phylum Streptophyta; class Magnoliopsida; order Asterales; family Asteraceae; genus Artemisia; species Artemisia annua. The sequence goes on from LBNU01029205.1 coordinate 58,329, forward strand.
TAGTCAACTAACCCAATAAACTACTAATGCAATAAAAATAAAATGACAAGAAAATAAAATGAGAAAAACTTATAAGGAGAAAACGTGTTTGACTCCTCCCAAACTAACCAGACAACCAGGTGTGGTCAACTAAGTCAAATAAGGGAGAGAGTGATCAATTAATGATCCGGTGTAAGCACAGTGTATTCCCGGGTCGTTATATCCCGACGAGATTGAAATTGTATTTTTGAAAACGTTTATGGAATGAGTGATTGGGAACAGTAACCAGATTGAGAATGATTATTTGGAGTTGATTAAACTAATGGAAATGATAAATAACAAAATTCTACACTACAGGGAAACAGAATTAGGCTTTGGGAAAACCTAATACAGATAGATTAATCAAGAAAAATGGAAAAAGGTTAAATTTGAACAATTACAAACTACAGGAGTAAAAATGAAACTTTTACAATATTAAAATGAAAAGAAAATTAAATTAAAAAGAAAATTATTTTTTTGATTATTTTAATATTTAAATATTAATTAATTAATAAAACTATTTAAAAAGTTAATTAAAACTAATTTATAACAAATCTAAAAAGGATTAAGATTACAAATTACACTAAAAATTTTCAAAATTAATTTCTAAAAATCTAAAATGACTTAAAAGAAATATAAAAATTAAAAATAAATACTTTTGTCTTTTTGTGGATCTTTTATTAATTAATTACTAAACTATTATATAAAGGTTAATTAAACTAGATTAAATAAGAAAAATAGAAAATGAAAAGAGAAAATTACAAATCCAATTTTTACAGATTCTAAATAATGTATACAAGCTAGAAATATTATAAAAATGGATCTGAGATTAATTTTAAACACTTAAACTATTTTCTTTTTGTTTTTTGTATTAAAACTGTTTTAATTAAACTTAAATCTAAAAATTACCAAATGAACAGTAGAAATTATAAGGAAATTACCAGAAGTGCTAAATATTATTTAGAACTTAGGAAAAATATAAAATTATACTACTGTTTAACAAAAATTTATTAAAACTATTTAATTACTAATATTAACTAATTAGTAATTAAACTATTTTTAATTCTAATAAATACTGAATGAACAGGGAAAATTCTAAGAAAATTTATACAAATAATTTAGGATACTAGGAATGTAAGAAAAATAAGAAAACAGGTAAGTACTTAATAAAAATTTAAAAAGAAAAATGAAAATTTAAATTATATTAAATAGAAACTATCACTTTTATTAAAAAGTGATTATTTTTGGATTTTTTCTTTTTGGAACTTGTTTACACACTGAAAATGAACAACTTTTGTGAAAACACTTTTTATGAATCTTAAAAATAAGCAATTTGGACACTATTGTTGTTCACAGCTTATGTTTATGAGATTTTGAAATTGAAAAAGCACTTAATAAGCTAAAAAGACTGAACCAAGGACCAAATGATCTACAAACAAACTATATGAACTGGAAAGAAGCTATAACATACAAAATAACACACTGAGTAAACCTAAACAAGCAAATAAGCAAACCAAAAAGCCCTATGATCACTGTACTGCACACAGAAATGGGACAACGTTCAAGCTAGTAGCAGCCCTAGTATATAAGCTTGGAAATGAATCACAAGCCTAGAAACATGGAGAGTGGCTGGTTAGCTTTTTATAGAACCAAAAATCACAAGCTAAGCATAAGAATTGAGCTTTTGGTGAGCTTGTGAAGTTGCTCTCATATACTGATGAGTCAGTATATAGAGTTTGGTGAGGGAATATTGATGGAACAAATTAAGCAGTGTAAAAAGCTTTAAAGTGAAAAGTGATTATATGCACAAGTAGCTGGCCAGATGGGCTTTCCAAAACAACAAGAATTAAAAGCTAACACTAATTAACAAAGATTTTGCAAGCTTATGAAAGTGGGGTTACACTGGACAAATGGTGGTGCAGGGGAGGTAAAACCTCACACATGCAACTTTGAGAGTAAAATTCAATGAGCAAATGCAATCCAAACTCATATTTTCTTTTTGAATTAGGTAAACAAGCTACTGAATATTGTAAAACAACAAAGATTACTTATTTCCAAACTCTAATAAATCCTACAGATCATTAAGAAAAAGTCACCATTTTGACAGATACAACTTTTTGACTTTTTGATTTTGATGAACACTTTGACTTTTCTCAGATTCTAATCCTCCTAATTGATTGATTATGCTATGTTAAGTAATAATGAACCTAGTTTAAGCAATCCTAACCACTATTATACTAGATTACAGATTATGATGTTCAAAATCCTTAACAGTGAAATAACAAGAGATTACACAAATGATTTTGACTTTTTTGCTAAAGACACTGAGATTTTATGGTTAAACTGAACTAATAGGACCTATATTGACATGTTCCAACAATAAACAACAACAAGCATACACTGTAACACAAGTAACACAGTAAAACCAAACAACCTAGAGACTGAACCAATATGTGATTTTCAAAAGGTTTTGATGATTTAGACCATGAAACTGTATCCAAAGATCAAATTATGATGTAATAAGCACAGATTAACAGAAAAACATCAATTACAACAACAAGTACCCAAGATTAGTACTTATGCTAATATGACAGTGAAATCAAGAACTTAAGCACAATAGAATCTAAATGAACAATAACCTAATCTTAAGCAATAAATTCACTCAAACACACCTAAGAAGCATAAATCCAAAAAGAAAAACAGTAAACAAGCAAGAATTTAGAGGAATGAAAAATTGAGTTTTGGCTTACAATTTTGCACTCCAGCTAAAAACCAAGAACAAGGACCAAGTAACCACTCCTATAGGTTCTCCACAGAACCACTAACCCACTGCCATCCACAATTTACAGTGCTCCAGCTTTCTCCACCATCTTCAACATATTTTTGATTTTTCACTGATTTTTTGTATTTTTTTGGTATTTTTCTGTTTTTAATACTAGACTGAGTTTTAAGGTTTCTAAAAGCTTTTATAAGCTTTCTAGGAGCTTATGTGAGCCTAAGAGTCCATAAACATAGCTACAAACAACATTAAACAGAATTGAGAAATTTGAAATTTTGAAATTGCATAAACTGAATTCAAATGATTAAACTGAAATTGATATTGATAAAGGATTGGATTACACTAGAAACAGAGATTACAACAGATTTTGACTAGGTTTTAACTCTAAAAACAGAGATTACATGAAAACGACACTAAATTATGCTAAGTAAACTACACACTCTTCCATTCTCTTTCTTCTTCCTTTTATAGAGCTCCATTAGGGTTTGAGATGATCTCTGAGCAAATTCTTGACCATTGGATGCTTTATCTTTGATCTGAGCCCTTGATTTAGGTTTTGGCGCCAAAAAATGAAACTGGGGATAACTGTTTTTAATTGCAATTTAGGGTGGTGCATTTAATGCACTTTGGCTTGTTAGGTAAGAGTGGTGAGTGGTTTGGGCGGTGTGAGTTGACAGGGATGGTGGGGGTGGTGAGGTGATGGCTGCAAGTGGTGGAGAAGGTGGGGGTGAAGGTGTGAACGGGGAAGTTATAACTGGAAGGGGGAGTGGGAGTGGGAGTGGGCTGAGAGGGAGTTGGGCCAAGGGAAATGGTTTTGGGCCTGGGAGTTATAAGGTGGGGTGAAATGGGCTGGTGTTTGTTTTGTTTTTGGGTTTATGAAGTAATAGATTAGGTCCGTTTGGTTTGTAAGTTTATTATAGCCCAAGGACTAATCTTGTAATTTCTGGATTTTTGAGGGGCCTGTGTTGACAACTTTCCAAACTTATCAAAAGGGTTATTCTTGCCAAGGTTGAATAATATAAGGACCACTTTTGATAATTTCTATTTTTACACCTCTAGGGACTAAATCTGCCAACTTTGAAACTC
>LBNU01029206.1:2737-18103 GCA_014162995.1 Artemisia annua
TATATTTTTATAAGTATGCAGGGCGATGTAAAGAGTTCAACAAAATTTTTGATGTACCCAAGGTTTGTGCAAGCAGTGCTAAATGAATTTCCACTGCAACCCCATAACAGAGTTTACAAAATCAGACACCTAAAGCCTAAAGTTTTTCAAAACATGGACAAGCCTGGTGATTGGATTTTTACACCTCTTTTTCCTCAAATGCTTGCCAAAATTTCACAAGAACAGGGTGATGATACAATAAACCTAATTGAATCTGAAACCTCACCCATTCTTACTGTTCCAAATATTGAGTACACTCCACCAGTTTCCCAAACCTATGAGAGGAGGTCTAAACAGCCAACTCCTTTCATCTCAACACAGCATGTTCCTGATCCTTCTGGTATTGGAACAAGCAGTGGTGGCTTTAGCCCTTTGCCTAGTCCAACTAGGGAAGAGACTGAACCAATGCCCCATGACTCACCTCTCCCAACAGGTTACACAGTTGGAAGTGATGAGGGCAGTAAGCAACCATTGGAATTGAAGGAACTTTGTACCAAATTGACAACATAGGTTGGATCCCTTAAGCAAGAATTGGCAGATGTAAAGGAGCAGCATGCCAAAGATGTTATTACACTCAAACAGGAGATTCAAACCTTAAAGGAAGAAATACAGGGGTTAGAAAAGAATAAAAGAACTGCAAAGATGGTGTTATCTTCTTCATCCTCACCTAGTGAATATTTCTTTGATGATTTGGGAAATTCTCCCAAACAGGGGAGGAAAACAGATGCTAAAACTGAGGGGAGGAGAATTGATTTTAAAGAAGATGAATTTGAAGAAGATTTTGGAGTTCAAGACTTGGCATTTGAAGAGCCAATGATTGATGATACAGAGCCAGAAGTTTCACAACAACAGCAGCTTAATACAGAAGAGCAAGAGCAAGAGCATGTCTTTTCCACTGCTGCAACAACAATTTCCACTGCAGAGCAAACAGTTACCACTGACAGTCAAACTGTTTCCACTGCTGAGGAAGAAATTGAAAAGAAAAGAAAAGAAAAAGGGAAAGATGTAATGCAGAGTGAAGATTTACCAACAAAGAAGGTAAAGAGAAGTTTTCAAGCTCAAATTGATCATGATGCTGAGGTTGCAAGAAAACTTGTAGAAGATGAAGTTACAAGAAAGAAGATGTTAGATGAAATAGAGATTGCTGACTTCATGATGGCGCAGAAGATGGACAAGATGGAAACCACTGCTCCATTGGATGTAAATCCAATTTCCACTGTTCCACCTAAAATTCTGAGAGAGAAGACTCCAGAATTTGCTTTTGTACCTACAGAAGAAGATATTGCTTTCCTAATTGCAAACAATCCAGTAATCAAGAAGAAAGCAATTGACCTAATAGCTGATAGAACCTTAACTGAAGATCAAAGAGATGCTCAGATGAAGGATTTTATCATGATGAAGAATAGACAAGCACTTCAATATGCAATTGATACAGTCAAGAAGGGGCAAAAGAAACCAAGACAAGCAACAAAAGCACAAATTCTATCTTTTATGAAATCTTATTGCTGTCATGTTGGTGGATGGAAGATGATTCAGTTCAAAGGAATGACCCCTGAACAGATTGAAGGAGCTTACTATAGAGTTAAAAGGCAAGATCTTGATTTTGTTCCTATGGGTTCAGAAGCTGAAGAAAGAAAATTTTCCAAAAGGAAAATTAAGCAAAGTGAACCTGAGACAGTTAAGAAGACAAGAATTGCTAAAACTACAAAAGTTCAATCTGAAGAATTCACAGAAGAACAGTTGACTGGTATGATATTGATTGAAGAAGAAGACTTCTATCCTGACCCACTGCAAGTCAGACATCCTATTGTTGATTGGGAAGTTTACACTGCTAGCAATTTTGCTCCATGTTGGAAAATCACAAGGCTAGGAGGTGAAACTTCATCATTCATTCAGTTTGAAGAACTTATCAAAGCATGTGACAGAGATGATCTCAATGCACTGTGGAGATTGGTTCAAGAAAGATTTGATGCTGGCAGTCTGAAAGATGTAAAAGAAATGCAGTTATGGGTTGATCTAAGAAGGCTCTATGAACCAAATATGACTGACAACTTTTGGAAGTTTGAAGCTAGAGGTATGGAAACTACATGGACTTATTATGACTCATGTGAAGTTCATCATGTTTCTACAAAGGCTGGAGTGGATGCATTTATGTTTGCTGAGAAAGAATACCCACTCAGAGCTGGAACTCTCACAGTGATGTTGTCTACAAGCATAAGAGTTCATGAAGATACTGAAAAAGTTAGAGAACTGATAAGAAAGATTCAAGTTCAGTGTTCAAGAGCAGTTGAAGAATTAAGGAGAAAGAAGTGAAGTGTTTGGAAGAATTCCCAAATCCTAAGACTTTATGCAGATTGAAGAAACTTATTGATTTGCAGAGAAATCTTAAGTTTAGGGGAGGATTGTTGGGAATAAAGCTAACAGTTACCACTGATAGGCTTGTGGAAGACACTGCTGAAGAATGCACTAGCAGTGGAAACTCATTACCACTGCTAGTACATATTATTACCACTGCTTACTAGATAACTGTTATGTATTCGTGTATAGATAAGTATAGAATAGATCTTGTGTATATTCTATTTAGATAGCTTAATACTTATCTTGTAAAGGACTCCTTGCTCTATAAAAGGAGATCCTAGGTCATTGTCTAAGGTACGAATTATTCTAGAGAGCTTCAAGGTGTAACCCTAGTGATAGCTAAGATCACTCGTATTATTATCATTAATAATATTGAAGCTTTGTGTTACATATTACTGTTCTCACTCACAATACATCACATAAACAATCTTCTAAGTGTTGCTAAGTAAATTCCGCGTGCTTAACAACATTACTCAAAGTATCTCTAACACAAGGTGTGTGTTTAGATCCATCAAAGAGCTTCGTGATCGAACCACTATAAATCTCGGTGTCTTGGTTTGATCTTTCCATCTCTTCTCTTTATTTACTTATTGCATAATTCTGTTAGTATAGTATAGTGTTCATATTGGTGTCAATTGATTTCATCTACAATTGAATCAATGTTTTTCTAATAGAAATTTTCATAAACCAATTAAAACGAGTCGGTAAACTATTCAACCCCCCCTTCTAGTTTCTCACAAAACCATCACTCTAATACACCATACTTGCTAGAAAACCCTAATTGCACCTTTGTGTTTACGGTTATCTTTAAAACCCTAATTGCTTATCCATACATGTTCTAAAGTGTTCAAGGCTTAGGTATGACTTACATAAGTGACTCTAGGTTATATTAGACTATCTAGAACATAGTACAACTCCCTAGAACTTAGGTACAAGTCACATAAGCACAAAACCATAACTAGGTCATAACTTCCCGGAAACTAGGTTTAACTTTCTCAAATCTTTACCATAAGTTACCACCACTTTGTACAAGCCCTCTAGGACTTAGTATTAGTCATTAGGCACCCTTAGGACCTTAATCTAGGCACTAAACCTTAGGCTAGACCTAAAACTCACTCTAGGCAAAACCAAGTTAAAACTAGACCTAAAAACCTAAAACAGGCTACTATACTACTTGTAATCCACCAAGAAAGCACCCTAGTGCCTTCCCCTAACCTAGCACACACCCTAACACCTCTAAGCACCCACACAAGGAGGTGCATCACCTCCTTGTCACTTCCTTGAAGCTCTCGACCACCATACACCACCACCGGCCTATGGCGCCCCCTTGTTACTCCTAGCTCGTCCTTATCACCTCCTAGACTTGCCACAACCTCCCCCTAGCTCTGCTTACTCGACCTCCCCCCTCCACGACACCTAACCTCCCTTTTCTTGCTCGCTACTCCTTCGCAGGCTATAAATACCCCTCCCCACCTCTCCATTTCTCTTCACACCTTTCTCTCCTCTCTACCTTAATCCTTTCTGTAGTGTAAGACCCTAAGAAGCCATAGAAGTCGAGTATAGAAGCCCAAGCCTTGTCGAGTTGTGGTTTTGGCCGAGCGATACCCTAGAAACCCTAGCACCCTCGTTACCCTTCCCACTACCTAGGTAAGCCTTAACATTGAATCTAATAGACTTAAAATAGACCTAGGACTCTTAGGACATGCATTAGAACCCTTAGGATAGCCTTAAACCTTTTCATTTGCAAGTTTCCATTTTGAAACCCTAGATTTAGGAAAATAGAAGTTTGTATGCTAAATTGCTATGTTATGTGCTATAATATGAACTAGGTGACTTATTTGAACATAGAATAGCTAAAATTAAGCTAGGAAATTTAGTTGTTTTATAAAAATATAGCTTACTTGAAATTAGGACTAGTTATGTAAAAAATTTCATGCATAAGGGTATATATGGTAAATTTCTAAAAATATAGAGTCTAGGGACTATTTTTGACATTACTTGAAAGTTATAAACATAAGGACTTATTTTGAAAAGTTTTGAAACCTTAGGATAGAAATTAAAATAAGTTATAAACTAAAAAGGACTAGTTTTGTAAATATTATAAAGTTAAGGGTATAAAAGGTAAATATTGAAAGATAGTAAAGTCTAAGGACCATTTTTGTCATTTCTCTAAAATATATAAGTATAAGGACTAAACATGCAAAAGTTAGAAAGTTATATGCTTAATTGTTATAAGTTTATAAGTTAAGGGTAGAAAACGTAAATATATAAACTTGAAGCTTATAAACAGACTATTTTCATAAGTATAAAACCTAATTTGAGTTAGAAACATAACACAATACTAGGGAGCTTTATACGAGGAGTACTATGTGGATATTTCGTTTTGACGAGTTTGCTGGGTTTAGGATTTAAAGTGCCCTGGCTCCTCAAACTATTATTGCATATACTTCTGCGTTATGATGGCCCGAACGGTGTTATCTTAGTACTAAACCCTAATAACAATATAATTCAATAGTAGGGAGCTTTGTGTGAGGAGTATTAACTTCTGAATTATGATGGCCCGAACGGTATTATGTTGATAACATAATACAATAGTAGGGAGCTTCATGTGAGGAGTCATAAACTTCTAAATTACGATGGCCCGAACGGTGTTATGTTATATATAAAAACCCTAAGAGTGATTAGTTAAACCAAGACTAAGACATGACATACATACACCTACACTACCCCTAGGATACGTGAGTGAGTTGTCTAAACCCCTACTTTACTTACCTTAAGACTCAAGTGAGTTTTCATAGCCTCACTTTTAAATGTTTTACAACCTTGTGAGGGGGATACATGCTATAAACCGAATACAANTAGGGAGCTTCATGTGAGGAGTCATAAACTTCTAAATTACGATGGCCCGAACGGTGTTATGTTATATATAAAAACCCTAAGAGTGATTAGTTAAACCAAGACTAAGACATGACATACATACACCTACACTACCCCTAGGATACGTGAGTGAGTTGTCTAAACCCCTACTTTACTTACCTTAAGACTCAAGTGAGTTTTCATAGCCTCACTTTTAAATGTTTTACAACCTTGTGAGGGGGATACATGCTATAAACCGAATACAACTCTTTTTTTTGTTGTTGCACTAGTAAACTATCTGCCACCACTACATAACTAAAATTCATGAATCTAATCGTTTGGGATATTTTACCCACACGAACACGAATATAGTTAATAGATCTATTGGAGTTTGACAACTCCCGTTGGTATTAACATCTCTCTGGATGGTACCAATAAGTACTATATTTGAACCCACTGAAGGATTAACTTTGGCAAGTTATCCTTCCCGTCCCCTCATGGTTGGTCTGCAGACCCCATGACCCGGACTGTTAACATGTGGTTCATGAGCTTAGTGCAATATACCTTCTATCACTAAAACCTTTCCACACATAGGGTTTAAGCTGAACCATGTGGAACTTGTATTCATACCTTATCTACTTAAACCTATGACTCTCACTCAACATACGTGTTGACTTTTAAGCATGTTATCCTAGGTAATTAGGCACTATAGGAACCCTGGCACGGAGAAGTACTGGACATGAGGACGTCCAGAATAGTTATCATTCATCAGTTTTGTGTCTTAGAACGTATCTTAGGGACCTCTCTTTTGGTAAAAGTACATCTTTTACTGTAAAAACTCTGACGAATAAATGAATGATAACACCTTTTTCAAAAATGTCTCTTTTCGATTCGTTTTCTATATCTTGTCTTTGTTTCCATGAAGTAATACCCCAAACACTAAATCCGCTGCGAACAGTGAAAAATGGGGTTTTACAAATTGGTACCAGAGACTTGGTTATAGAGAACAAAAGGATTTTTCCTAAACTATAACCACTTTTTCAAAAAGTCCTCCGTGCCACTAGAATCCCCGAACTTGCCTTTAGACTCCCGACTTGCCTTTAGGTTAGAATTCCTGACTTGCCTTTAGGTTAGAACCCCCAAACTGCCTTTAGGATAGATTCCCCACTATTGCCTCTAGGATAGAATCCCCACTATTAGTATTGCCTCTAGGATATATCTACTTAGGTTAGAGTTATGCTAAGATACTCTTTCGGGTATTACAGTTAGATATGTCATCCTTTAACAATCCTATCATCGTGTTGGATACCGATGATACGGATACTGCATCTGATAGTTATGAATATACCCCAGCTACCCCTACCCACTCATCTTCTGGTTCTAATTCTCCAAAAGAATTATCCCAGAATATCTTAACTAACCTAGGATTAGAGCTTTCCCCGAATGATCCCTATATGCAAGCATATAATGGGTATATGCAAACATATGGTGGAGATATTCCTACCGTACCCACTATAACCCCTACTCCATCTATACCTCACTATAATAGTCAAGATCGTTATGTTCCCGAAATAGTTTCACCTCCCCATAAGAAATTACGTATTATACCACCTTCACCTACCCCTAGGTTTGAAATAGGTAGTAGTTCATATAAAACGCCTTTAGAAAGGCATGAGGAACAAATAGAGGAAATACTTAGTCATTTAGATAAGTTATCTTTAGGACGAATAGAAGAAGTAGAAAATAGGATTAGTGATCTAGGAATAGGTAGATATAGGTTAGAAAATGAATTAGAGAAAACTCATAATCAAATCATTAGGTTGCAAACAAAATATGAGGGACACATTGACGAAGTAGTTACTTCACATGTTAGACTTTCCACTATAGAAATGATTATCGAAGATATTAGGGATAGTCATAGGTCTGAGATAGAGGATCTTTTGGAAGCTATCCAGGAACTTAAGAATAACAAAGAATCAAAATAAGGTTATAGACTTAGGTAACATAGGTTTATAGGTAGATAACTTAGTATAAACGGGTACTTGTTAGGTTTTTACTTTATAAAATATAGGAGTTATGGTTTGCCTATACTTAGTCTTCTTAAAACTCGTATCCCGTATTAGGATCCCCTATGCCTTAGGACACACTATAGACTGCCTTAGGATTTAAGAACTAGAACTTATAGGAAATTAAAATAAGTAGACATACCTAGGAACAATAAAAGCTTAGGATCTTTTAGAATCACTATGTTTTCAGACGGGGCAAACTAGCTTCGGTAGAATATAACGAATCTTGTTAGGAAATCCGCCCTTTTAGTTTTAGGATTCACTACCCATCCGATATCAAATAATGTTCTAAGAAATTAAAACATAAACTATGACACTATTCTTATCACATTTTACCTATAGAATGGCACGTCCACGAGCTACCACTCCTATTACTCCCACTAATCCCACCATGACTCAGGAAGACATCCAGTGACTAGTAACTGACAGTGTGACTGCAACACTAGGAGCTAGGGATGCCAACATGGCTAGAAACCCCGAAATTCCTGTAGTGAAGAAGAGTAACTACAAGGAAGTTATGAGCTGTCAGCCCTTCAATATCAAGGGGACAGAAGGGGCCATAGGATTGATTCACTGGTTTGAGAGATGTGAGTCAGTATTTGCCCATAGCAACTATACTGAGGATTGTAAGGTTAAGTTTGCTACCGGTACTCTCACCGAGGAAGCATTATCATGGTGGAACTCGTATGCCCAACCAATAGGAATAGAAGAGGCATACAACTTATCGTGGACTAAATTTAAGAATCTTATGATTAAGAAATACTGCCCTCGGACAGAGATTAAGAAAATAGAAGACGAGTTCTATAACTTATCAGTAAAAGGGAACGATGTTAAAACTTATATTAGGAGATTTCAAGAGTTGGCAACTTTGTGTCCTACAATGGTGCCGACTGTTGAAAAGACAATAGAAGTTTTCATCAGAGGTTTACCCCGAAGTATCGAAGGGAATGTTACTGCCTCTAAACCTCAAACTTTAGAGGAAGCCATTAATATAACTTTGAGGTTAATAGACCAAGTAACAAAGCACAACGTTGTGCCAGTGCCCTACAATAATAAACGAAAGTTCCACGATGGGAGAGCTTTCGGTAACACTCGTAATATCACTAATAATAACCATACCAACCCCTATCCTCATCCAAGGCAAGAGACTGCGAGAGCATATGCTGCCACTCCAAATGAGAGAAGTGGTTATGCTGGGAATGCCCCTCTGTGTAAGAAATGCAACTGACATCACACAGGGCCTTGTTCCATTAAATGTACAATATGTAACAAGGTGGGCCATCACTCAAGGGATTGCAAGAACAAAGGACCAGCTACTGGGGGTAATCCACCACCAGCGACGGTCATTTGTCATACTTGCGGAGAAAAAGGACACTATGCAATTAGATGTCCAAAGAAAAATACTGATGGTGCCCAGGGAAGAGCATATATGTTGAGGGATAGGAATGATCCACAAGATCCGAGCGTAGTCACGGAACGATACATGTCACGAGGTTGTCAAGTCTTCGCGGTTCAAGTAACGGAGACTAAGCCAGACGAAAAATGACTGGAGGAGATCCCTGTAGTCAGGGAATACCTAGAAGTTTTTCCTAAGGATTTACCTGGCTTACCTCCCGTTCGTCAGATAGAATTTTAAATCGATTTAATCCCTGGAGTAGCACCTATAGCTCAAGCACCCTATATGTTAGCCCCTTCAGAGATGAAGGAACTCTCTGAACAACTCCAGGAATTAACCGATCGAGGTTTTATACACCCAAGTACATCACCCTGGGGAGCTCCTGTCCTATTCGTAAAGAAGAAAGACGGATCTATGAGGATGTATATCGATTATCGTGGATTGAACAAACTTACTATCAAAAATCAATACCCATTACCCAGGATTGATGACTTCTTTGATCAACTACAAGGTTCGAGTGTATATTCGAAGATCGACTTACAATCAGGTTATCATCAACTGAGAGTGAGGGAAGAGGATATCCCTAAGACCACTTTCAGAACAAGATATGGGCACTATGAATTTCAAGTTATGCCATTTGGTTTGAGAAACGCACCAGCAGTTTTCATGGATCTCATGAACCGGGTGTGTAAACCATACTTGGATAAATTTGTTATAGTGTTCATAGATGATATCCTTATCTATTCACGTAACAAGGAAGAGCACGCTAAACACTTGAGAATAATCCTAGAACTACTTAAGACGGAGAAACTTTATGCAAAGTTCTCTAAGTGTGAATTCTGGATTAGTGTTGTGCAATTTCTCGGACGCATGATAGATAAACAAGGACTTCGTGTCAATCCAGCTAAAATCGAAGCCGTTAAGAATTGGCCACATCCTATGAATCCTACTGAGATACGACAATTCTTAGGACTTGTTGGCTACTATCGAAGGTTTATTGAGGGATTTTCAAAAATAGCAAAACCTTTGACAGAGCTAACCCAGAAAAACAGGAAGTTTGACTAGGGAAGAGATCAAGAGATAGCTTTCCTACTTTTGAAGAGAAAGTTGTGTGAAGCTCCGATCTTAGCATTACCAAAAGGAAACGATGATTTTGTCGTTTACTGTGATGCTTCGCGTAAAGGTCTTGGAGCTGTATTGATGCAAAGAAATAAGGTAATCACTTATGCATCACAACAACTCAAGACACATGAGGAAAATTATACTACACATGATCTAGAATTAGGAACAGTAGTTTTCGCTCTAAGAATATGGAGACATTACCTGTATGGCACTAAGTGTATGGTTTTCACTGATCATAAAAGCCTACAACATATTCTTAATCAGAAAGAGTTGAACATGAGACAACGTCGATGGATAGAACTGCTCGCTGATTACGATTGTGAGATTCGTTACCACCCTGGCAAAGCTAAAGTAGTAGCAGATGCTTTGAGCCGAAAGGAACGAATCAAACAACTTAGAGTTAGGTCGTTAGTTATGAATCTTCATTCGAATTTACCTTCTCAAATACTCAAAGCCCATAATGAAGCCCTCGAAAAGGAAGATCGTAAACTTGAGAATTTACGAGGGATGGATAAGACTTTTGAAATACGTTCAGATGGAACTTGTTGTATTAAGCGTCGGAGATGGTTACCTTATCATGGTAACTTAAGGAACGTAATAATGCACGAGTCCCATAAATCTAAGTACTCCATAAACCCAGGTTTTGACAAGATGTATCAGGATCTGAAGAAACACTATTGGTGGCCCGACATGAAGGCATCCATTGCTAGATATGTGGGCAGGTGTTTAACATGTTCTAGGGTAAAGGTTGAATGTCAAAATCCATCCGGCTTATTGGAACAGCCTGAGATTCCCATTTGGTAGTGGGAAAGAATTACGATGGATTTTATCACTAAACTACCTAGAACATCCAACGGGCATGATACTATTTGGGTAATAGTTGATCGCCTTACGAAATCAGCTCACTTCATTCCTATACGAGAAACGGATGATATGGAAACCCTTGCTAGGTTGTACCTCAAGGAAATAATTTCCCGACATGGAGTGCCAATATCTATTATATTGAAACGAGATTCTCGTTTCACGTCAAGATTTTGGCAATCTATGCAAAAGGCCTTAGGTACTCAGATAGACATGAGTACGGTATATCATCCGCAAACCGACGGTCAAAGTGAAAGAACGATCCAAACACTCGAAGATATGCTTCGAGCGTGTGTGATAGATTTTGGAAAAGGATAGGAGAAACACTTACAATTGATAGAATTCTCGTATAATATGACAACCCGCTATTTTACAGGTCAATACTATTTTCCAAACTCGAAGTATTTATTTTAAAGCTTACGTGAAAAATATTTTACGTTTACTTTTAATTTCATAGACGTAAAGTTATGAGCAATCATAAAAATTTCATAATAACAACAGAGTATACTTAGTTTATGTTATCACATTTCATTATTAATACTTACTTTCATAATTTAATTGTTGAAGACAATTATACAATAATTCATTACGAATATTTGTTTAACAAACGTTATACACATGCAAATGATCACACGAGGTACCCAATGCTCCTAATAAATATATTTCTTACAACTTGCTACTACCAAAATGATTTCCAAAGTGCCAAAAATATTTCCTTGCGCCTAATGTAATTTCTTTATATGAACCGTTTAAATACGCGTAACTTTCGTTAACTACTAAACCAATACCCAATACATATTTTTACTACCCAATACACTCAAAATACATATTTTCATACCAAACTATATAAAAATCTCCCAAAGGAGACCATGAGCCGCCCCCCTCCCTATTTTATGGGAAACAAATTCAACCTAATTAAAACAATATTTGTACTTAGGAGACAAGCTAATAAAAATTGTGTGCTTGACCATAACCTTGCCCTCTTTTTCCCCTTGAATTTCGGCAACCACAAGGACCAATGACATAGATATTTTTGACCACTTGACTAACTCCTATATATACATACATACTTAAATTCCTTTACTAACAACACCTATCAAACCTACAAAAAAAATATATACCCATATATATCATCACCATCAATCGGCCAAGGGGCAAAAACCAAAGAAGAAGAAATATTTTGGCAAGTTCAAGTGGTTTTTAAAGTTAAATCGGGTAGTTTACTTGTATTCGGGAAGCATCGGGATACCTTCGTGATCACATTTTCCTACATATATATTCATCTACTACTAGTAAGTCTAAAAATCATCTCTATATTCTACATATATATTTTGATGATGAATTATACATGAGTTCATGTTATGATGATTTCATATCCATTTGAACTAGTATACAACACTTATCACCCTATACATATATGTTTGTTCATGATTCTTGAGATTTTTAAACAAGTTTAATACTAATATTTCTTGATAAAAATGGCTAGGTTCAAGTCCTAACTTATATTAGATTTCTTGTGCAAGTTAAGGTTTAAATAAAACTTATGAGATCTATAGGTTTTCCTACACTTAGTTATTTATTCTTGAGGTTTGACATATACATTAAGTGATTAATATAGTCTTGACACTATTAAAATTATGGGAAAGTTGTAGTAGTGTTAGGATAGTTTTTGGAGTTGATCCAAGCTAGATCTAGTAAGTTACAAATGATAAAAATGAGATTTGTACACTTTTATATACATTCTGTCCCAAAAATGCGTTTACAGAAAAATGAGTTTTCTAAATACCATATTTGGTTGAAAATATAGAAAATAGACTTTATAATGAAAACGTGAGCACTTGAATGACTTAAAACGGGCTTATAACGAAAAAGATATGTTATTTTCAAGATTTACGACGAAAACTATATTTTCAAAAAATATTGAATCTGTCCAGAATTTTCGAGCTATGAAAACTGAGGTTAGATGATGTCTAGACTAGCCGAGACCTTGAAAAGTCTAACGTATACTTGAATACCTTCGCGGGAATATATAAAACTTGAAAAACTAAGCTAAGACGAGAAAGATATGGCCTAAAGAAGTTGTGGCAAACTATATATATTTGACAGCTTTATTTTTGATTATTAGAAAAGCTGATGGAAAATTTTGATGTGAATTTTGGACACCTTATGGTGTATTTTGGCTAAAATGACATACCTAAAAATGGTAGAACATTACGTATACTTATTAGGTGCGTTAGAGATTTTCAAAATACTTATTGACTAGACGAATAATGTTTAGTCACGAGATTAACAAGTTACGTTTTTTTTTTAAAAGAATAAATTTCCAAATAAAAGATCACATGAACTTAACTACACTTTTGACGATAAATATTACAACAACATGTATAAGTGATAATGTAGTGTATGACTTGCATGCTTGACCTTGTTTTCGAACCTAAGACATATGTACTATTTAGGTTGCGATTAGAGTACCGGACTTTACTTTTCATCTACTAAGTTGTCCATCGGGAATTTGCTTTTGCTAAGGTGAGTCATAGCCCCACTTGTACACTTTTATTACATGATTTCAAATACTTGGGGTGGAAATACACTGCTTTATTTTTATTGCGGACATAAGTACAAAACTGTTACATTGCCTAAGTTACCGATTACTGCCGCTTAAGTCCCCTTTATCATGAACCGTTAATTACTTGTAAGCGCGGATGTTATGAATAGATCTATTTGGGTTGACACCCCGTCCGGGTTGGTCGCGCCAACTTGTTAAACGGACGCATACCATTCGGATTAATTCCGAGTGTCTGGCAAACACTTATTTGGGGCATTATTATGCTTGATTGCATACGATTACGTCGAGCTTCGGGGTCATGAGCTTAAGGCATTGTATTTTATTTTTGGGTTAACATTGTATTTGTTATAATGGTTGTCCCTATTAAAAATCTTGTGTTCCGCGGATTACTTGTTTACTAAACCTATGATCTCACCAACAATTATGTTGACGTTTTAGCGTGTATTTTCAGGTAACTAAATGAAGTTTGCATAAGTATGTATGGAATGCGTATCGAGTCACATTTTGGAAGCACATCATGATGAAGATTTCTTTGCATTACTTAGCGTTTGGTTATGTATTAAAATCTTACATTTTGATGGTGAAACTCTGAAACTTAATGCTTTTGTAAACGCTTATGTTTAAATCAAACGCTTGTTTTAAAATGACTCACTTAGAGGTCATTCTTTATTTCCTTGTACTTTGTATTCCATGAACGTCACTCCCTCGGAATTCCATTCCGCTGCGACCCGATTTTGGGGGTGTGACAGATTGGTACCAGAGCCAAGGTTATAGAGAACTAGGATGCATCATTGACCCTAGACTATAACCACTAGGTCACGACACTTCACTACATCATGATGTGCTTAGACGAGTACTATACATGCTCTTATTTACTCATTTTATACGAGTTACTTATACTTATACCTATACTTACGTATATGTATTTTTCTTGTATTTTGACCTGGCCACAGCGACATGTCTTCACCTTCTAATCCCATCATCATCCCTTCAGACTCGGACATAGAGGACACCTCTTCGTCCTCTACAGTTCCACTATCACCTGCTATCCCATCTCTCGCACCCTCTGGTGACGACTCTGCTGAGACGGAGCCGTTTGAGGATGATGAGACTGCACCTACTCCTCAGATACCACCTCCAGTACCAGTTACCTCTACCCTCCCATCATCGATTGCATCACCTTCCTTACCATTACCCTCATCTATTCACCACCAGACCACTACTGTCTACGGACCACCTACTTACGATCAGTACCTAGAGACACAGCAGTGGTTACCACCTGATGATGTGGTACCGCCACCTATTTCATCTCTTCGACCACATTCCTATATGCTACCATCCTATATTCCACCACCACTTTTCACCTATCATCAGACTACTACCATCCCGCTACCACTATCATCCAGAGATATCCCCGAGACTGTGCTTCCACCTCGTAAGAGGTCTTTCACTATACTACCCTCACTATCTGACCCTTATGAGCGGGCTGCTGCCGAGGCATCCGATCGACCTAAGGCACGCCGTAGAGTCGACGCTCGCATGTGGTCATTCATTCCACACACACTTGGTGAGTGGAGGTATGAGGAGGGGAGTCCTAGTACTTTTGAGCTAGGAGAGAGTTCATCCATGGCGGGTGCACGAGTCCTTCCAGTCACTCGTGAACCCTTCCATCATACTATCCCACTCCTGATCACTATTAAATAGGTTATTAATGTTTTAATGTATATAATAGGTTATTAATATGGCCTTGTCACTATTAAAATTATGGGAAAGTTGTAGTAGTGTTAGGATAATTTTTGGGCAAAATCCAAGCTAGATCTAGTAAGTTACAAGTGATAAAAAATGAGATTTGTACACTTTTACGAACTTGCTGTCCCGAAAATATTTTTACAGAAAAATAAGTTTTGTAAATACCATATTTGGTTAAACATATAGAAAATAGACTTTATAACGAAGACGTGAGCGCTTGAATGACTAAAAACGGACTTATAACTAAAAAGAAACGCTAGATTTAAGATTTGCGGCAAAAACTAAAATTTCTGAAATATTACTTGCTGACAGAAATTTCGACAAGCAAAAACCGAGCTTTAGAAAGTATCTAA
>LBNU01029209.1:8831-80528 GCA_014162995.1 Artemisia annua
ATATATATATATATATATATATATATATATATATATATATATATATATATATATATATATATATATATATATATATATATATATATATATATACACTATGTATGTATGTATGTATGTATATATTTTTTATGGCCTGACTCAACTTGTTGAAGCTTTTTTATATTAAGGTGTTACAATCAAGGACTTAAGATAAGTCAAAACTGCTTAGCAGAAGGTAATAAGCAAATAAGGGTATCAATAAGCAACACCAACCAAACAGCCTTAATTTTTCCAGGATCATACTTGTTTAAGCTTGTTTATGGGCTTATTAGCTTATATCTTTTCGGCTTATTTTGATACAACAAAAATAACATACCCCGCTTCGGGGGGATTGGGTATGTTGTTGTTATGACATAATAAACTTGTATAAGCCCATAAGTCCCAAAATAAGCCAAAGAAATGGGGCTTATGAAACATAACATATAAGCTTGTAAGCCCATAAATAAGCTTAAACAAACACCCCCCAATACTATAGTATTGTTCTTATGGTTGGTGCAAAAATTGTTAATGAGTACAATGCTTATCAAACTAATGTACTCAGTACTCTTGGTTTAAGGATAAGAGAAATGTTTGCATTTCGATTTCGACTGGATTGTCCCAACATAAATGTGTTGCTTATTTGTGTTGGATGAGGCATTTGATGGGTGAAGAAGTATTCTTATTACTAATTTGTTTAAGAATACAACCTTAAGCATTCGGTTTTATATTACAATAACCATAGTAGGTGTCTTTATTTGACTACAAAGTGCCATTTTTTTAACCACATGGGGTGACCCACTGGTTTGGATTTGGTCTCTTAAATGGTTAACGTCCCTGGAGGTCCCAAGTTCAAATTTTGGGAAGAAAATTAAACCCCATGTGGCCATGGAGGTTCACCTGCGATGACTCCGGGATATCCAAAAGGGTAGTCGCCCTGGGATTAGTCGGCTCGCAATGTCGAGTCGGAACCCAGGAAAAAAAAGTGCCATTTTAGCTATTTGATTGCTGTCATTAGTATAGCTGCTTAGGAGCTAATAGTTAGATTAGTTTTTATATATATGATTAACTCATGGATCATGAATGGTTCTTGATATCTATGTTACTACTATTGCAGGTTGAGCTTGCTGCACTCCTTCATGATATAGGTGAGTTATTTACAACTGCTGATTTAGGATTTAATAAACCAAAAAATCCTTCTACCGTAATTTTAACCATATATAACACTAGAAAAACGTCATCCCAGTTTTATATATGCCCTTTTTTGTGCTATTGATGATAATTTCTTTCATATTATATGCAGGGGACTACAAATACTTAAGGTATGTTGCCTATCTAACTTTATTTCAATGCAAATCGATGTGTGTATCCAAATGTCTTGATGACTGTGCCTCTCGTCCCCTCGGAAAGATTGTTTGGTGCAAAGGAGTATTTCATCTATAGTATTAAGGCGCAATTTGTTTTGTTTTTTTCCGAAACCAAAAGTTGCCTTTCAGATTTTGAAAACATTTGTGGTTTTAAACATCTATTGAAAAAGAAAGTTCAACTCTACCCGCACTCTTCCTAACTTTTTCCTCTTATAAGCATCAATTTTGGGCAGTCAAATGACTTTTCTGAAACATTGTATACAGGGGCGGATCTACTTGGAACACAGGGTATGCACGTGCATACCCTGCGTAAATTACTGCTAGTGTAAAAAGATCTGAGATTTTCCAAAAGTAACCACAAAATACACTAAAAGTTTATGAGTGCACACCCTCTAAAAGACAAGAAAAACGTGAGTGCATACCTTAATCTAAGTTCGCATTGTTGGAAAAAAAAAAAAAAAAAAAAAAAAAAAAAAAAAAAAAAAAAAAAAAAAAAAAAAAAAAAAAAAAAAAAAACGCTCCTGGTTATGGTTTTACTAGCCCGGTTATGGTTTATTCTATTTGAGAGACTACTTGGGTCAATCTATTTCCCCACCTGGAGGCCCAGTCAACTAAAATTTACACTTTCTCTTAAACATATTAGATATTTTTGGTTCATTAAGTTGGGTTTATTTGGGTTCGTGATTATTTAAAATTTGGATAGTTTGTTTAATATTTATGAACCAAGACTTGTAATACTCCCTCCGTCCCAAATTTATTGTCCGTTATTGACTTTTTCAGTCTTTCTTATTCAAATTTGACCTTAAATATTTTTGTGGGTGTTATATAATATTTGATGCAAAATATATAAATGGATTGGGTTTTAAGTGTACTTTTCAATGATATAATTTTTCATCAAGTATTATATAATAACAAAAATATATTTATGGTCAAAGTTGAGCCAATTTGACTTTGAAAATTCAAACTGGACAATAATTTTGGGACGGAGGGAGTAATAACTATCTCATGTCTATTTTTACTATTCAATATCTATTTTGTTATATGACGTAGATTGTTATTAAAGATATTATGTATTAGAACGGACTACCAATTTTTTTTAACCAAAAGAAATAACAAGTGAATATATATTTAGAAAATGGAATCAACGAAAATATAGATGTGACACGTAACTGTAGTAATTTTTTGGCTCTCTCACTCGTACTCTCTGCATATATTCTTATTTTGAGATGTGGAATTTGAATTATTGCCAAAAAGTTTATATATAGCCATACATATAGGCCAGGACATGTTTCATGGTAAAATTAACGTAAATGTCCTGATGTCCAGTAAAATCGGTGTCGACCACACACACATGAGATTTACTATCACGAGAAAACAGTACAAAAATTCAATACTCAATAGTATAGAGATCAATCGATATATACAAAAATTACACATTTACACAATAGCTCTTAAAAACACCTAGATTTGCTATTTTCACTATTAATGGTATCAGTGTACAACTATTTCGACTTTATTGTGTATGTTTGTTATTGTTAAGAGACACACTACTGCATCCAACGACATTAAGTAAAGTATTTATTGATGAGGGTATTTCAAGCTGACAATTCATTTAAAATTCTAGATGGTATCACGTCAATACCGTAGGGCAATGTCATTTGCAACGTGAATGTCTTTCTAGTTTCTTTATATATAACAGGAGGCGTTACACGTAGATTAATCAAGAAAACGCCGTGTCATTGCCCAGTAATTGTAATTAGCAGTCATGTCATCACATTCTGGCCATGTAAGCAATTTTATAATTTATTTCGTATTTATTTGTTATTTTATTTTCCATGTCATCATTATTTGTTATTTAATTTATCCATCTAAGCAGTAAGCAATGTTTGTCCAAATAAAATTCGCATGTATGGCCTCAAAATTCGAAATTTTAAAAAATGACACTTGCATGATTCAAACCATGGTTGTTTTAATCAATAGCAAGTATGTTAACCACTGAGCCAACATGTTCTTTTTGGAATATATGTTGCAACTCCTAATATATAAACGCTTGTAATTAATTATTATTAATCCTAATCTGCATTCCAAAATAAATCTGACGTTTTATTCATTCACCACAATATTATTCATAGGAATCATAGCTACCTTTTTCTCAAAACCCTAATATCATTTATTCATGCTTCTGCATAATGATCCATAATTTTTATTTGAAGGTAAATTATATTGTTTTTTTTTTACGTATATTGATTATTTTTTATTCTCATTGCTACAGTTTGAAGGAGTTTGGTTCATTGGAAGACTTTGATCATGATTCACAGAAGGTACCTTATTATTGTTTTGTATGATGTTTTTGTTGCAGGTACCTATATCATAAACACTATTTTGAAGGCCAAGCCATTCATGGTGAGTTGGTGATTCGTGTTGGTGATTACGTTGGTTTATGCGACTACATTCATGCTCCATTCACACAGGTTCATCTCACTCACTTTCTCTCTTTATAAATTTATGTTTGCTCAACAGTGAATTACTTGGTATTTATTTATTCATAGGATCAACCAATTATGACTTTCGATTTACCAGGTTTGTGAGTTGTTATTTTATAGAAAATAAATTGATTCATTTGTTTGATTGGGGTTTGATTGATTATATGTTTTTTGTGTGACTGTACGTTTGTGATGTTCATGACCTAGCAGGTAGAATGACAATTGAAGTTCGGTTGCTTATCTTCAACATACTTTTACCAGTGTTGTAAAGAGATTGAAAAACAGTTCAAAAACCATACTGATCCACCAGTTTGGCTTTCGTTAAAAATTTCCAGGTATGCTTAATCACCATACTGATCATGATTTTTGTGTAATTTACTTTTCTTCTAAAATCATTAATTTTGGATGTAGGGTGTTGATGATTATTGATTTTGGTTTTTGCTTCTTTTCATTAATATTACATTGATGATAAAAATGTACAACTTTTGTTCATCCTGTAGCATAAGGAAATTCCTGTAGCAATCAAGAAGGTAAGTTTTTATAGTCTTAATATGTTATGATGTTGCTTTTAGATCTTTTTGTATTGGTACTAATGAATGATAGATCATTTATTCTTTATTTGTGTTAAACTAAATTGCTATGGTAACACTCGATAAACTTTAAGTCTCATCAATGATGAGAACTATAGGTCCATCTGTTTATAAGAATGTGCATCTTATATTTGATGGTGTCAGGTGTTCTCATGTTGTCAATTGATTTAAGGCCTTTTTGACATGACCATGCTTCTTTTTTAGGCTGATAAGAGAGTCGGATTTAGGGAATATAAGCGCGCTGATGGCACCCGGTCATACATTTTTTTCTTTAGATAGTACTCGAGATCTTTTTCTAGGTGTTGCCTTCATTTAGGTAATAAGAAAAAAGAAAGGCTTGGAACATCAAGACTTGGTAATTGAGTGTGATCCAATAAAAGTTCCTATAATAGGTATTTAAGAAACTCTTAAAACCCTTTTTGCAGTCATTGTATAAATATTTGTCACTTTTGACTAGCTACTGTATTGATGAAGACTTTCTGATTATTACGACTTGAATGAAATACCAAAAGCACATCCAGACAATATTTTATACCACTTATTTTATTACGGTGGATAACTGTTATTGATTATCTACTGGCACATAATCACATAGAAAACTAACATCCAAATGCCCCAGAGATGATAAAAAGTAAGAATCTGTCATTCCTGCTTTAAAAATGGTCAAAAAAAATTACACAGGAATAATTTTAAACTGTATTACTTGAAAGTTAAAATTTAAAATTTCAGAATCATTGTTGGTTCTGTTTATAGCATCATAGGATCAAAGCTACTTTATCTTTTTTAGAGCAATCTTTGTGATCCCAATCCAGTTGAAAGTGTTGGCGAAATTGCTTTGAGATTATTAGATTAAAGAGAGATCTTTTTCCGACTTTAACCAGCGGTCTTATGTATAGGCCGGTATGTGATTTCTTCACTTACAAAATCCTCCCTGTACATTTGCGGGTATGCAAATTCATCCTGTCTATTTCTTTTTTTTTTTTTTNAGCATTTAATGTTTATATGTTACATATCTTTTGACAGCCATTAATGAATAGTTAATGTACATGGCAAGTTTATCAAAAGCAAGTGAAACATAAGTATTATTGTTTTAGTATGATTATCTTCAATCAACTATACATATTCTTCCTTACTCATGGAAGTTCACATTTTTTGGAGGCAAGAGGGGTGGCTCAGAACTATCAAATGTGCAGGTAGTTATATACACTTCGGCTTTAACAATCATTTAATTCTTTTGATTTTATTCGATAGTCAAACCCATAATATTGCAAGAATTAACTGTTTACATGACTATATAGTGTGTACGATGCTATTTTAAAGGGCGTGATTCAACCAAACTCTGAATGGACTAAAATACTTTTCGACCATAGTTGTTGTTGTTACAAGGTAAATATATAGTCAAAGACATGGGATGACTTTAAAATTCATAATTGCATCTACCTCAGAGATCACAGCGAATTTTAGCACGTACTAGGGTGTAAAGAATTGGGGTATGCTAAATAAAACCTCTGAAAATCCATGGTTAAGAGACGAACTCATTTTACCTAACCGATCTGTCTACTTTGTTGCAATGGTAATTAGTAATTACTGATAGTTACCAATTAGCACTACTAATAAAGTATTTTTAACTAATGTTAAGTGATTTGCAGGTACTGAATGTGATAGATACTAAGACTTGCCTGGATGGATTTTCAAGAAGCCCTCTTCATCCATAGAAATGGCTTAATTGCAATAGTTGCGAGTTTGGATATCATTCAATGGAATTTTTTCAGGTAAAATTTTTATTCTGAATGTTAATTCCTTAACATAGTTTTATCACATAACCTAACCTTTTGGAGAATGATTTATGTTGGAGAATGAACATTTAACAATGTTGGAAAGTTTCGAGTTGTCAAGTCATTGCCGTTGTCTTTTAGCTATGAAGATGGAGACAAGAATCTGTAATTTGACTATCTTAATGGAAAAGCAAGTTAAAGGATTCAAAACTTTTGTAACTACATAGCAACCGTAGCATTCTGTGTCACTGAGAATAAAAGAAAACTGCACATTATTTATTATTTTCCGTTATAAATATATAATTCCCTATTCGTAAAGTAATACATTCAAAGGATAATAACAACACTCAAACGGGACCTAAGCAAGTTTTGATCTTTTATCGGCCAGAAATGAAACCCATACAATATGTTGATTAGTTTTCTTATGATTATAATTGGCTTTCTTTAAAGGTTTTATTCACATGATTTGTTTGCTATTAAAATGATTAAAATTGTTAATTAATACTCCAGCTTTCACGCAATAGGCATAGCTCTATTATGGATGGGTGGTTATTATTTGAGTGTGCAACAGTAGACCTCACACCAGCTGCAGCAGAGCACAACGACTAGGTACAAGTCTCCGTTGGTAAGTTTTCGGAACCCTTAAAGCTTATAAGCATCAAAGTCCCATAAAGAAGTTATAAACATCAAGTTGTGAATTTATTTCCAATAAAAATTAGCCAATTTACAACAAATAGATGAAAGCATGTGGTACAACACATATAAACACTTCCACACTACAAGACGTGCACACTATTTAGCGTCGTGGAAGAAGGATACATATAAACAACTGTGGATTATTAACATAAACTAAATGTGAACACATATTCATGTTAGAGATTACAGGAACCTTCAAATAAAATCATTTCTTGCTGACATTTTACCGATGAAGATTAGGGTCTGTGATGAGCGTTTGGATAATCTGGATTTCATTAGTTTTGTTGATAAAATGCAGATTTGGAAGGTGATCTAAAACAAACGACCTATTGATTTCATTAGTTTCTGCACCACCACTCAACAACAGGAACCTTTTCCTTTGGTTAGTTGTCTAACTCAAGTCTATACACTAGACTTTTTTACACGTCTATCATCTTTTTTGATTTAAGATAAATCACTTGCTTTTATTCTAACTTGCTTTATTCATTCAAAGAAACTACGTTATCAGAGTTTTAGCAACATGCTTTTATCTACAGGAAGATATCGGAGAGCATAGGGATGTATAGCAACTAATGATAAAGATTTTTAAACAAATTAATAATCTTGAAGAGTCCGTGGCCATGATTTGGTAATCCAGAGGTCTCACTCATATTCTCTGCTCTTCACCTTTAATCTTAAAGTGTCCGTGTCCATGCTCTGGAAATCCAGAAGCCTCACTCATTTTCTCTGCTCTTCACTCATGTTTACGTGTTTGAACTCCAGTAAGAACAATAACTCCACCAACAACAAAAGGAAAAAAACTCATTTTAGGGGTTCTTGCTACCATCCTTTAGGATTGAATTTTATCGGCATTGTTGTTGAAGTCAAATCTAGAAACTCTAGATCCAATAACTCCAATCCGGATTCTAAAGGTCACAAAATCGTAAAGTCATCGTGTAGCAGCACATTCTACCTCGAACTATGCTATTTCACCATAACCAGCCACCCTGAAGTGAGTACAAAGGTCAAACTCAAAAAGACGCCATCGAGCTTGCTGTAAATGTGACAACAATAGCCGTACAACATAGCTACTTCAAGATATAAAAACTCACTAATCGAAGAGGTCTCATTCCATGTCAGATCAGAGCTCTTAACGATAGTCTCGAAATGGTTTATGAGACATTGGATGAACTTGGCCAAGTCATGAAAGGCCTCGGAGAGAATGACACCCAAGAAATCACTAAAACAACATGTTGAGGATCTCAAGACATTAATGAGCTCAGCCATATTTTTGAAGGAACACTCAGATCTACTCTGGCTTCATGAGATATTCTTACATCAGTTTTACTCGGCTTCTGAAACTCTTCATGTCATGGTGTCCAAGCGTGCGGCTTTTATTAGAAAAATAAAGCATCGGAGAGAGTTAGTGGAAAGTCCCTACATGGACTTCCCCTAGGCAAGTTTGATTACGATTCAATTTATATGCTTTCAATTTATCACTATGGTATGTCTAAACTATGCGTTGATCTATATTGCAGGTATCTGTTGTCATATGACCATTATTATTTGAAGTATTCGCGCCGAAATGATGGTGAGAGTTATGGTTAGTGCATGCATCAATTTTTGTGATCACATTTAAAGTCATTTATAGCAAAAGTCTGTTATAAAGTCTGTAATGTTTTGTGATCATTCTAAATTATTAAGGATTGAACCAATTCACTGAATTTATTGTTGGTGCTGCAAGTACTCTTAGAGCTATAACTTCAGGTGCTATAGGTCTGGTGGTACCAGCTGGAAGATATAGAGTAGTCTGGATAAGAATGGGATATAAGGCATGCATTAGTATTAGGAAAAACATTTAGTGGTACAACATACAGACAATTACAACTAATGTCTTGCAATATGCTATTGTCACAGTTGGTAACCAAGAACGTGGTCTGTCATAATCTCAGGATGCCGAAAAGGATTGTCTTTAGGTCATATTTCAAATTATAATGGTAAGTTTATGTTTATTTCATGACCAACTTGCCAAGAATTGTTCTTCTGCAATCACACATTATGCACAGAATTTGACATTTGTAGCAACTGTTTGTAATACTTGGTTTTTTGATAAAATATTTTTCCTTCTTCAGATTGATGTCTTTAACAATGCAAATTATTTATAAATGATGCTCACATGATGGGCAGAGCTCAAACTAAGACACCTATTGCTTCAACTTTTATATAAAATACATAACCCGTCCTTTGGGCGCATACCACACTCTGGGTTAGTAAATTGAAATGCAAGACATAATTTCAAAAGGTAAAACCTCTATAAACATGATCAAGTAAACCGTTTTCTTTTCTATACTTTTTCAGTGTTCTGTCGTTGAACTGGGCAGTTGGAATGGTTGGTGTACCAGCCAACACAGTTGAGGATTTTCTCATTCCAAATCAGAGTAGTAATCTTAGAAGATTTATACCATATTACATACTCTCAATACATCCACACGTCTCCATGGTTCAAAGAGACAAGGTAACTTTTAAATTTTCACTTGGTCTTACATCTATTATTGTGATTGATCTCGAAATGGGAATTTGAATGTTTTTCTTTCTTTCATGTAATGCGTTATTTTGCAGGCCGCGTCGCTAGAAACCGAAGAAGAGCAAAGTAGAGTGGCTGAGAAGATGGGGGTGGTTTAATCGAAAGCTTATGTGTCATCAAAGATAGATAGATGAATCTATTATCTTTCGTTCTTGATAAACATTTTAAAGTGTTGCTCAACATATGTCTTCTAATATTTGGCATAAAACAAATTGTAAATAATAATTTTCTATAGAAGCAGGGTTATGGATGTGTTTGGATATGCGTTTTAACAATTGTAGTAACTTACTTTTCTCAGATTATATAGGAAGGTCTGCACAAACGTGCTTGAAGAATGCGCACAGAGGGATCAAGGATTGGAAGAAGATCCTAAAATAAGGATTATGAAGAAGGAATGGTTGGAAGGTGTGTAACATTTTGCCCATTTTATTCATGAATGGGTTGGTTTGTGTTGTGTTTTGTCTAAAAAAAGGTTTTCTAAAAAACTCATATAAAATGAGAATGGGTCAAATTAAGATTTAAATTCGATACATTAATGTCATGGTTCGCGGTTTGTAACAAGTTGGAAAATTTATACGTCGTGTGAAATGTGCAGCCCTTAGTTTGATTTATGGGTATTTTTTAAAATGTACCTATACTGAGTTTCACTACTAATACCATATATGTTATATTTACATATTACATAATTACATAATGTATGGGACATGTAAGCGGTTCACAAGTGAAATCAGAAGCCGAGGCCCGAGAGGCAAAGAATGGTCCAATGTGTTGAAGCAGCCATAGGAATGGTTATGCTATTTGAGTCAATACCACAGAGAATCCAACTTTGTGATTATGTAAATCACACTCTTTAGTTGCATAATATCTTATTCCAACTTAGGAAAAAAAAGGCTATTGATTATTCTAAAAGAGTCTGGGTGAGCTTATTTTAAAAGGAATATAGCTTTTCAGAAGGAACTAAGCTAGAAGCTTTAATCTATTGTATTTGGGATTTTTTAGAATATATAAGCTTACTTCATAAAGGGGTGTTTGGGTAGGCTTATTTAAGGTTGTCAATGGTGCTTTTTTCAATATGCTTAATCCTATAACCTTCTTTATCTAACATGAGTTTGTTCAATGTCTAAGTCTGTGCTTTTCGTTTATTTAGTGCCCCACCTACTGTTATATTACAATTTGTTAGTCGATGCCACTGATCTTAGCTGCCATTTTGATGGGGTTCATCAATTAGGATTTTAAAGCTCTTAATGAAGATATATAAACCAAATGTTTTCATTGTATTTTCGTCTCATGACTGAGAACAAGATGCCAAAAGGCATTTATGGTAAGGAATTCACTCCCGATCTCCAAAAATGATGGCAGGTATGATTTAAATATACATTGTTTTCATTCTTTTTTTTATTACAGTGCCTATAATCCAATTTAATTATTCATTCTATACTATAGGCAAGTGAGCGTAATTGTGAAGAGTGGTAATCCAATGAAGAGCAGAAAGGGATTGATTCTTTGTTGTGATAAGGATAGTAATTACACAAAATAAAAAACTAACGTTGTGTATAAAGAAGCTTTATTTCACAATTGAGTTTAAATCATATACTATATTCTTAAAAACAATTATGTATCTTTTAAAAGTTAACGTTTATTTCTTTCTGTTCTTAATGCATTCAATAATAATATCGTTAACTTACTTTTGTCAACGATAAATATAAGTATATATATATATATATATATATATATATATATATATATATATATATATATATATATATATATATATATATATATATTTTATGGCCTGACTCAACTTGTTGAAGCTTTTTTATATTAAGGTGTTACAATCAAGGACTTAAAGATAAGTCAAAACTGCTTAGCAGAAGGTAATAAGCAAATAAGGGTATCAATAAGCAACACCAACCAAACAGCCTTAATTTTTCCAGGATCATACTTGTTTAAGCTTATTTATGGGCTTATTAGCTTATATCTTTTCGGCTTATTTTGATACAACAAAAATAACATACCCCGCTTCGGCGGGATTGGGTATGTTGTTGTTATGAAATAATAAACTTGTATAAGCCCATAAGTCCCAAAATAAGCCAAGGAAATGGGGCTTATGAAACATAACATATATAAGCTTGTAAGCCCATAAATAAGCTTAAACAAACACCCCCCAATACCATAGTATTGTTCTTATAGTTTGTGCAAAAACTGTTAATGAGTACAATGCTTATCAAACTAATGTACTCAGTACTCTTGGTTTAAGTATAAGAGAAATGGTTGCATTTCGATTTCGACTGGATTGTCCCAACATAAATGTGTTGCTTATTTGTGTTGGATGAGGCATTTGATGGGTGAAGAAGTATTCTTATTAATTTGTTTAAGAGTACAACCTTAAGCATTCGGTTTTATATTACAATAACAATAGTAGGTGTCTTTATTTGACTACAAAGTGCCATTTTTTTAACTACATGGGGTGACCCACTGGTTTGGATTTGGTCTCTTAAGTGGTTAAAGTTCCTGGAGGTCCCCATGTGGCCACGGAGGTTCACCTGCGATGACTCTAGGCTATCCAAAAAGGTAGTCGCCCTGGGATTAGTCGGCTCGCAATGTCGAGTCGGAACCCAGGAAAAAAAATGCCATTTTAGCTATTTGATTGCTGTCATTAGTATAGCTGCTTAGGAGCTAATAGTTAATATTAGTTTTTATATATCTGATTAACTCATGGATCATGAATGGTTCTTGATATCTATGTTACTACTATTGCAGGTTGAGCTTGCTGCACTCCTTCATGATATAGGTGAGTTATTTACAACTGCTGATTTAGGATTTAATAAACCAAAAAATCCTTCTACCGTAATTTTAACCATATATAACACTAAAAAACGTCATCCCATTTTTATATATGCCCTTTTTTGTGCTATTGCCTATTGATGATAATTTCTTTCATATTATATGCAGGGGACTACAAATACTTAAGGTATGTTGCCTATCTAACTTTATTTCAATGCAAATCGATGTGTGTATCCAAATGTCTTGATGACTGTGCCTCTCGTCCCCCGGAAAGATTGTTTGGTGCAAAGGAGTATTTCATCTATAGTATTAAGGCGCAATTTGTTTTGTTTTTTTTCGAAACCAAAAGTTGCCTTTCAGATTTTGAAAACATTTGTGGTTTTAAATATCTATTGACAAAGAAAGTTCAACTCTACCCGCACTCAATTTTGGGCAGTCAAATGACTTTTCCGAAACATTGTATATTGGTTAAGTTTCGTTTTATAGCTTAATGGCGTTCTGTAGTGTATCCATACAGTATTCAATGGCAGAAAAATCATATGGTTTTATATATGTTGAACTGTTTTGTGGAATTCTTCACTTCCTTTGGTCCAATTGCAAATAAGTTGTGCTATATCCTATTCCATGATGCAGGGATCCATCCGAGGAGAAAGTCGTAGAGGAGTTTCTTGCAAAAGAGGGTGTGGATATTGAAAAAAGCAGCAAGATTTTAGGCTTTTAGCTATTATAAAGGGAATCGGTAAGTTCCCTACACTGAGATGTAGCTAACATGCACACGCATAGTTCATTGATTAACTATACTGCTTTTAGTGAAAATTGTGCATCAATATTTTTGACAAGGTCAATTGTTGCTTTATATAAATGTAAGGTTTTAAGGTAGAAATAAATGGAGTTGCCAATGGCTCTCATATACCGGAGTTTGGAGTTGTGCAAGATGCTGACCGTCTTGATGCAATTGGTGCTATTGGTATAGTAACATCTACTCTTTTATGTTCCAAACTTATCAGTTGTGCTCTCTGAAATGCTACATATTCATTTAAGATTATGAGATTTTGTAATTATGCATACATATTAAGCCAGCTTACATGTTTGATGTTCGTGTAAAGGATTTTTGTTTTGTATTACTGTTGACATATATATGATCATGATTGGATCTTAAAAATTTCCGTCTGAGCTATTATATATCTTTGTCCCCAGAAAAGAGTCACAAATAACCCATTTTTTTACTTCAAGCATGGGTAAATGACATATTAGTTAATTGCATTGAATCATGTGCCGATTTGTCTTTAAAGTCCTTTTAGTTCCTTGGTGCATCGTTGGGGTCTGTCTTGATTACTTTATCTTGAAGATACATTTAAATGATTTTGGTCCCAGGGATTGCTTGTTGTTTTACGTTTGGTGGAAGTAGAAACAGAGTGCTTCATGATCCTAACATTCAGCCTCGGTCGGATTTGTCCAAGGACCAATACATGAAGAAAGAAGAGCAAACTACTGTTAATCACTTTCACGAGAAGCTTCTTAAGCTAAAGGATCTAATGAAAACAAAGGATACTTTCCCTTATCCTTTAGATTAATTTTCATTTTAGGTATCTAACTTTTTTTTACTCAATTATGGTATCGAAGTTAAATTGCGACGTCTTTAAAATCTTTTTTACTGTATAAATGATGTTATCAGTCAAAATTTTAGCTGAAATTGTTAATTAAGTAATATAATAATTCTAGCTGGTCATTTAAAATATATTTAGGCTAAAATTATCACAAGTAATCTCTTTAAAAAATTTATAAACTTTACATTGCATAAAAAATAACTTCGATACTTTAAATTGAGTAAAAAAATGATTAACTTAAATATAATTAACCTAATATATAAAATCATTTGCATAAGAGCACATAAAAGGTCATGGCACCTGTGGCGCCACACCATCACACCAAAGGTGCGTCATAGGTCCAACGTCATCCTCATGCCGTCAGTTATCCGTACCTTTTATGATTATCATTTAATGTGTATTTGCGCGTGTGATTTGTGTGTCTAATGTGCTTAGGTTTTCTTGTGTGTTTGTTTTCAAAATTACAGTTATAAGATAGAAGATGAAGTTTATTTGAATGCACCGAAAGGAAATAGAAACTAGCGTGATACGGAGTAATATACCTTTAACATTTTTTTTTATAACATGACTGACAACATGTCTTCGCCTTATGTATTAGAACGGACTACCAATTTTTTTTAACCAAAAGAAATAACAAGTGAATATATATTAGAAAATGGAAATCAGTATAGATGTGACACGTAACTGTAGTAAAATTTTTGGCTCTCTCGCTCGTACTCTGCATATATTCTTATTTTGAGATGTGGAATTTGAATTATTGCCAAAAAGTTTATATATAGCCATCCTTATAGGCCAGGACATGTTTCATGGTAAAATTAACGTGCATGTCCTGATGTCCAGTAAAATCGGTGTCGACTAGTGACTACACACACATGAGATTTAATATCACGAGAAAACAGTACAAAAAATCAATACTCAATAGTATAGAGAGATCAATCGATATATACAAAAATTACACTATAGCTCTTAAAAACACCTAGATTTGCTATTTTTCACTATTACTCTATAGCTCTTAAAAACACCTAGTACAACTATTTCGACTTTATTGTGTATGTTTGTTATTGTTAAGAGACACACTACTGCATCCAACGACATTAAGTATTATCGATGAGGGTATTTCAAACTGACATTTCATTTGAAATTCTAGATGGTATCACGTCAATACCGTAGGGCAATGTCATTTGCAACGTGAATGTCTTTCTCCCATGGTGATACACATAATTAGACATATTTTAGATGTCGATGTTCCATCACCTTATTACCAAAATTGTGGTTCGATAGATACTTAATTTTCGGCTATAAATTTTATAGGTATATATTGAAAGATAAAGCAAAAATTAATGAGACAACTTATTACTTGTCGATCATGCACGGAATCAGGATACAAAATGATCAGGTGTATGAATAGACTTGATAAGACTACAAACACAATTATTTGAGACCGGATGCATTCAAAAAAATGAAGAATTTTTAATGAAATTAACACTATGTCATAAAATCTATAGGTATTCGGAGACACCCGGGCACCAACCCGGGTTTCGAT
The DNA here is from genome assembly GCA_014162995.1 of Artemisia annua. NCBI lineage: Eukaryota > Viridiplantae > Streptophyta > Magnoliopsida > Asterales > Asteraceae > Artemisia > Artemisia annua. The sequence goes on from LBNU01029209.1 coordinate 24,255, forward strand.
ACTCGTTGAGTCGTTGGAGCCAAGAAACTCGCACATGAATACACGATAGGGGACGTTTGATACTTTGATAATCAGATTTATTTTGTTAGAGGATTTAGGGCAGGCTGCATTCTCATGGGCTCCAAATAACTCCAGCCCAACAAAAGAACTAAAGGTAAATAATTGGGCTTCAAATTTGCCCACATGGCGACATATATTTAGTCCAATAATTGGGCTTGTGGAAAGGCCNTTTGGTGGAAGTAGAAACAGAGTGCTTCATGATCCTAACATTCAGCCTCGGTCGGATTTGTCCAAGGACCAATACATGAAGAAAGAAGAGCAAACTACTGTTAATCACTTTCACGAGAAGCTTCTTAAGCTAAAGGATCTAATGAAAACAAAGGATACTTTCCCTTATCCTTTAGATTAATTTTCATTTTAGGTATCTAACTTTTTTTTACTCAATTATGGTATCGAAGTTAAATTGCGACGTCTTTAAAATCTTTTTTACTGTATAAATGATGTTATCAGTCAAAATTTTAGCTGAAATTGTTAATTAAGTAATATAATAATTCTAGCTGGTCATTTAAAATATATTTAGGCTAAAATTATCACAAGTAATCTCTTTAAAAAATTTATAAACTTTACATTGCATAAAAAATAACTTCGATACTTTAAATTGAGTAAAAAAATGATTAACTTAAATATAATTAACCTAATATATAAAATCATTTGCATAAGAGCACATAAAAGGTCATGGCACCTGTGGCGCCACACCATCACACCAAAGGTGCGTCATAGGTCCAACGTCATCCTCATGCCGTCAGTTATCCGTACCTTTTATGATTATCATTTAATGTGTATTTGCGCGTGTGATTTGTGTGTCTAATGTGCTTAGGTTTTCTTGTGTGTTTGTTTTCAAAATTACAGTTATAAGATAGAAGATGAAGTTTATTTGAATGCACCGAAAGGAAATAGAAACTAGCGTGATACGGAGTAATATACCTTTAACATTTTTTTTTATAACATGACTGACAACATGTCTTCGCCTTATGTATTAGAACGGACTACCAATTTTTTTTAACCAAAAGAAATAACAAGTGAATATATATTAGAAAATGGAAATCAGTATAGATGTGACACGTAACTGTAGTAAAATTTTTGGCTCTCTCGCTCGTACTCTGCATATATTCTTATTTTGAGATGTGGAATTTGAATTATTGCCAAAAAGTTTATATATAGCCATCCTTATAGGCCAGGACATGTTTCATGGTAAAATTAACGTGCATGTCCTGATGTCCAGTAAAATCGGTGTCGACTAGTGACTACACACACATGAGATTTAATATCACGAGAAAACAGTACAAAAAATCAATACTCAATAGTATAGAGAGATCAATCGATATATACAAAAATTACACTATAGCTCTTAAAAACACCTAGATTTGCTATTTTTCACTATTACTCTATAGCTCTTAAAAACACCTAGTACAACTATTTCGACTTTATTGTGTATGTTTGTTATTGTTAAGAGACACACTACTGCATCCAACGACATTAAGTATTATCGATGAGGGTATTTCAAACTGACATTTCATTTGAAATTCTAGATGGTATCACGTCAATACCGTAGGGCAATGTCATTTGCAACGTGAATGTCTTTCTCCCATGGTGATACACATAATTAGACATATTTTAGATGTCGATGTTCCATCACCTTATTACCAAAATTGTGGTTCGATAGATACTTAATTTTCGGCTATAAATTTTATAGGTATATATTGAAAGATAAAGCAAAAATTAATGAGACAACTTATTACTTGTCGATCATGCACGGAATCAGGATACAAAATGATCAGGTGTATGAATAGACTTGATAAGACTATAAACACAATTATTTGAGACCGGATGCATTCAAAAAAATGAAGAATTTTTAATGAAATTAACACTATGTCATAAAATCTATAGGTATTCGGAGACACCCGGGCACCCACCCGGGTTTCGATACTCGTTGAGTCGTTGGAGCCAAGAAACTCGCACATGAATACACGATAGGGGACGTTTGATACTTTGATAATCAGATTTATTTTGTTAGAGGATTTAGGGCAGGCTGCATTCTCATGGGCTCCAAATAACTCCAGCCCAACAAAAGAACTAAAGGTAAATAATTGGGCTTCAAATTTGCCCACATGGCGACATATATTTAGTCCAATAATTGGGCTTGTGGAAAGGCCCGATGCTTGTTTATTTTTATATTTTTCTAAAACTTTGTTTAAAAGGGGTGTTCACAAATCGGGTAATATCTAGAGGAATCGAAAATCGAAACTGAACCGAACAGAATTTACTAAAACTGAAACAAACCGAATTAAATATTTGATTTTCGATTGGATATGATTTTGGCAAAATAAATATCGAACCGAATCAAAAACCGAGTTCACATAAACATGTATATTTTTTGTATATTTATATACAAAAAAAACCATTAAAACTCTTTCCTAGTATGAATATAATGTATTTTAAGCTTGATTTTTTTATTTTTTATTTTGCTAAAGTCTATATACATAAGTGAAAAAATATATAAATTATGTAATTAGGGTATTCGTGTCAAACCCAAAATCGAACTGATTTCAAATTCTGTTTAATCCAAATTGAATTTGGTTCGGCTCAGTTTTTAGTTTTATCCAGAAAAGATTTTATCCAGACTAAATGAACCGAATAAAGCAAACAACCCAATAATCGAACTTAATAAAGCAAACAAATCGAAACAATAAACAACCCTAAACTCTGCTATGTGTTTTGATCACTTTCACTTACTTTTAATCTTTTCATTGATGCCAGGTTTTTCTTTTTAATCGTTTGTTGAATGTTCAAAAACCGAAAATTTTGGTTCGGTTTCGTTTTCGTACAAAAACCTAACTGTGAAAAATCGAACCGAACCGGTTTATTATATAATAGTGTATAGCTAATATAATGTAAATAAATAAATATACAAATCTAGTTTACAAATTCATATTAGTTTTGTAGGTGGATTTATAGTATATTTATCTTAACGTTTATATGTTTGTTTTTTCGTGTACGTATGTTTTACTTTACAATATATCAATATTTATGTGACAATGATCATACTATGTGTAAGTTCCCTTGCATGTATGTCTCATTTATACGTGCGTAATTGTAGATTATGAGATAAATATTATTAGGCTTAGATTGACAAAAAAGTAAAAAATAAAATAAAATAAATAACCAATTTTCTACGAAAATCAAGTTTGTTGGTATAAATTGGCTATGGCTAAAATATAAACGGTTAAAAACCAAAAAATCGAACCTAGACCAATAATAAACCAGAAAAATCGAACAACCAAAAACCGAATGGTTTCTGTTTTGGGTTTATAAAAACCGAATATTTCGGTTCAGTTTCGATTTTAGCCAAAACCGACCTAAATTGAACCGTGCACACCCCTAGTTTTAGCCTCCTCCTTAATTTTATGTTAGTGGTTGTTTCTATTCTTTGATAATGTGAAATTTATTAATTCTTGTTACAAAGTTGAAACCCATTTTCTTGTAATAGAGACCAATATATTCTATGTATAAACTGCATTTCAAGTACTATTTTATCGGAAAAGAAATACATAACAAACTTATTTCACATACTCAAATAATCTCTTGTATGTTCATAATGATTTATATGTATTGCATTATTATTTCAACAATTATTTTTGGTTTCATGATTTAATTCATAGGTATTCATGGGGAAAAGAACGTCGGCACAAAGTGGATACTACAATAGTGAACATCAAGGGTGATAATTTAAGACAACAACCACTTATCAACGGTATTTGTGCACTTATCAACGGTGTTTGTGCACCTGGGCCGCCAGAGAAATGTCTAGGAGTATCTCCGTGCTATTGTTGCTCAGGACCCAAGAAGTTTTGTACTCCAAAATGTGGCTCGTGTCTAAATTCATGCTAATAGTGCAATTTATCATAATCATAAATTAAAAAAGAAAATTGAATTGAATGGTAATATTATGATGTTGGGTTGATACTGTTGTTTTTTCTATAAGCCAAGATGGCTATTATTATGTTTTTTTTTTTAATATTTAAAGCTCTGGTTCTGATATTTAAAAGAAAAAGAATGTTAACCATTGTCGTAAGTAGAAGATATAAAGAAGTGAGCAAGTATGTCCGGTAGAAAGAGATCAACATGGTTGACTAATAAAGTTGGATACGTATAAAACCTTAGGTTTCTCATATGTTTAATGTTTTAGCTTGTCCATTAGCTAGAGTTGTTTGATAGTATTTCCTTCATTCTTCATCTCTAGCTAGTACATGACCTATCAAATGTTCAAACTCAAACTGACCTCATTATCGCGAGATATGTTGAGTTCTCGCACCTCATAGTTCAAGCCTTTTTGTGGATCTTGTAGCACTTTATTTAGATGGTCAATGAGTTTCCATGTTTAGACTTTAGATGGTTACCACATAGGTGGATAGATGCATGTACGTGTTGGGTCTGCCGCTCAATTGAAAACTATGAAACAAGTCTGCGGTAGTTCAAAACTGGAATTGGCACAATATCGCGAAGTGGCCGCCCTTGCTCAATTTGGGTCAGACCTGGATGCTGCGACTCAGGCATTACTCAATAGAGGTGCAAGGCCTACAGTTCGTGTATGGTAATTATTGGCTTCTTCTATTACAAAATATATGCATATTGCTCTCCGAAAAGGATTGAAAAATATTGGTCACTAATCAATTCATATAATGCTATATTAAAGATTTCAATTTTTTTTTTTTTTTTTTGATAAGGTTGTGATTGAGTTTATTATGTAGACATTTATGATATAATCAACAAGTAAAGTTGAAATTATGAACAATTAATCATAAAATATCACATCCTTGAATATTAATTACATTGCAATTAATTCAAATATTTACATCATAAACTACTATTAGCTTTTAACCACCTATAAATATGATTTTCTATACAATAATTCAAAATATTTATATCTATGTAGTTATAATACCCGTGCACTTGTGAATTTTTACATAACATTTTCATTATATATTAATATCGACTAATATTGTGTATACTGTTTTGTTGGACGAATGATTTGACCTTATTTTTAATATAAATTGTTCCATCACAATTCCCAAAAACTCATCTCTAATTCTTTACCAATAGNGAGGAGAGCTTTATTAATCATTGAGATGTAAGTATGAGCATGTGGAGGTTGGTGTTCAAGATGGTGGTTGTACCTGCATTGAAACAGTTAACAATAATACATCTGGTACTTACAGGTTTGGAAATTAGAATTTGTCGACAGCATAGTGTGAAGACTCCTTCTAATCCTTACCAAGGCCGTTCCTAATAGGATACCCCCTAGAGGGCTTACACAGACATACATAAGTACACCCACGATTAGGTGAGTCGTTGGAGATCACCCCACGACTGTAGACCGTTTGGAACCATCGCAAACACTAAGCGTAATCCACAATGAATCACCGAAGTGACCTGCTGTCAGGGCTGTTTGATGTTGACCCTGGCAGGATTTCCGTTCAATCATTCGAGAAATACATAAGTAAATCCCTCATAAACGTTCAAGGCAGATTGCTAAGATCTGCGTAGGACTCGATAGTTTACACTTAGTGTCCAATGATGTAAGACACTAGTGTAGAAGTATTATGTGTTCCTAAGAGATCTTTGATGTATCTCGTGGCTCTAGACTCAATTCATGCACATTTTGGTCGTCGGAGGTGTGGAGCAGAGTACCTCCTTTTCAATATCGACACACTCGTAGTGAATGGTCAATAGATTATGCAGGGTTCTCCGTGAGAATGAAACAAGTATCTTTTGAGAGAAACTTGAGTGGCTAAGAAGGTTTAGGTGCATTGCATCACTGGGTCCATGACGTCTTTATCTTCAATACCGGTGTCGCCTTAGCAACGACCAGTAGCATATGAATTGAACTCGGTGTCTGACCTAAGGTTAAACAAATGGAGGGCTATTTCTTTTCACCATTTTCTTTAATTTCTTTTTAATTCTTCAACCCCTTCCTTATTCGTTCATTCCTTTCTCCTTTTTTTCATATCATACCTAAGGACTTCTATTTTCTAACTATTGGTGATGTCCTTGGGTAGATCCCTCCGGTTCTGGCAGATCATAGGACGGTTATTCATATCCTCAGTCACCTTGTAACTCCATGACTATCCTATTGATGCTTTTGAACCAAATATTTGAAAATCACTCAAAGTGTTTATGAGTGTAAAACCTTTTGTTAACACTTTGAAGGTTTGATTTCTTATGAAAGACTCCCCTTCCACATATGCTCATGAATGTTTTCAGAAATTTGCATATGCGGGAAGAGTTGGCACTTTTTGAATTGAACCACTTTTATAGACATGTACCCGAGGGACACATTTACGTTGCTTAGTTAAAGGGATACATTATCAGTTTTTAGGTGATAACTAGCCCTAATAACTAACTTGAAGTTGTTAACATTCCTAAAAGGAAGTTAGACCCTATTAGGAACACGTTTTATTAATATCAAGTCTCGTTCATTAAGTTTTGTAATAGGTTGCTTTATAATATTGTTTAGTCAAGTATTATCAATGTTTACTTAAGTTTATGTGATGATTTTATGTTTTGTAAAAGTCTAAGGGGCAATATTGATAATGGTAGAAACTTATGTAATGCCCTAGACATTCCACTATAAATAGTGGTGTAAACCCTCCAAGGAGGGTGTTGGTTCTCTTAGGAATAACAAAGTTCATTTCATTCATTTACAAGAGTTCCTTCCACTTTCTCTCTCTACTCTCTTTCTCTCTCTAAAGATTATGTGTTTTTATGTTACAAAATGGTGACCTAACAGACCCGTCAAAGTAAACGTCCAATAAGAGTTTCTCGAAACAGTACTTTCTACTCGGATAAATCCTTTCGAGTACTAACATTTGTTGTTTCGTCAATTCGTGGGTTAATTCTGAGTCGAGCTCGCACAAGATAGAACTTTTGACATCATATTTTAATCACTTTTCATCTTCTCCCCCTCAAAAATAGCATATCAAATGGTGTTTTTGTAAACTTTTTGATTAAAATATGCCTTTTTGTGTCTTATGGGGAGAAATCAATCAAAACTTTAAGATTTGAGAACGATGTTTTTGGTCAAGTACTCCCCCTCAACAAGTGACTACTAATTGAGGTGAAATACTTGTCTTTTGAGCAAAATTGTAGAAATCATGAAAATTTTGTTAATTCTACTCAAAAGTAAGAAGCTTTCGCTCCTTATGTAAGGATTGCAGCACTGAAGCGTACCACAGGGTCCTTTAAGTACAAAGTGCGGGTTGTACACTGTTATGTGTGCACAAGCCGTTGTTTTGATACAAAATTTAGTTTTCTTTTAGCAAAATACTCCCCCTCTAATAATGAAGTTTATTCGAGAGATAGTCTTCTTGAGCAGAATTTCGAATCGTATTTAAAAATACTTTTTGAAAATTCTCGGGATGATTATGCTCAAGGTTTTAGAAAACACAATCAAGTATAATGCAACAAAGAATGCTTGAATATCAGATTAGAGAACACCCTCGGGAACCCATTCAAGCACGACGCTAATGGGTTTACCAAAATTTGAAATCCATTTGTAGGTTGTGTTAATCCGATTAAAAGAAGTTGAGTTCCAACGATGACTAAAAACTTTGTTTCATTTTGAAATACCACTCGTTGAATCAATGGAAATTTGAAACTCTTTTCTGTTGAAAGTTGTTTGAGAAACTTGGTGTCTCTCTTTTGAGTTTTAAAATCTGAAGAAGAAGATTTTCATCTAGATTTGAACCTCATGGGTTCTTTTTGAAGATTTGTGATGAATGGAAGCCTTCCGGTTTTATAGGATGTTCAGAGTCATTCTTTTATTGCAACCAAAGCATTCTAGATATTGAAAATTTGAAAGATTTTGAACGACTTTGCTTTGGTTTCCACACTTGCTTTACCGGTGTAAAGCGAAAATGTAGAATTTGAAAAACTTGTTTCTCATCACTTGAATCCATTTCGAAGTTTAGCCTTTTAACACATTGAGCCCTTTAACCTCAAAATATGTTCCATAAGAAACATTTTGACAATTGCTGAAATTTTGACTTTCAATGGGATGACATGTACTATCACACAGAGAAAAGTATCAGGCACAAACAAGTATACAGATAAATCAAAAACTCATTCTAAATCTTCCTAAGTGCTCAGTATTCTCAAATTATCACACAAGATCACAGATTAATTCATTCTCTCACTCGAAATTCTCCCATTATTATCATGGGATTTGGGGTTATGATATGAGACTTATGCACACATGTTAGCATCATGATGCCTGAATAAACAAACAAACACCCTAGAAGTAGCAGCAAAGACATCAACATCTTAAACCCTAAATCACATGATTTCAAACCTATGTTGTTTCTAATCGAGCAAACACACCAATCGAGCATTCTTTAGTGTCCTCTAAAGCTATATGAAATAATTAATTAGACTAAACACATAAAAATGCCCCAATCGATAATTACATAAACCCTAGTTTCTGATTATGCTTTTTTGACCGTTGAAAACATTTGAAACATTTTAGGGAACAATTAGACAACAACAATGAAGAAACAATAAACACATAATTGTGGAAAAAAAATCGAAGAGAAAAAATCGTTAGTCTGATTCGTTGAGGTTTTTAATTATGTGTGAAACTTTTGAGAACATTTGTGAAAACATTGTTTAGAGCCCGTTTTATTTTCCATGCAATGACCTCTTACCTAAGTTTAAGACTTTTTCTGAACTTTGTCGAAAAATTAATAGCTTTTCCTTTTGAAGTCTAAACATGGTTAATCTTGGGATCACTGCAGAAAAATTTCTTTTCTCCCCCTCGAATTAGCATTTACTTTGTGAAGACTCTTTTGCACATTTTAATTCGAGAGATCATAGAACTTTTGAAAACGAGTTTTTAATCTGAATGATGAAGAAACAATTTTTCTTAAAGAATTATGATAAAGTGAGCAAACTTCATGATTTTGTGAAAAATTTTCTCCCCCTCAAAATATGTTCCACTGATTGAATTTTGAAAAAGTTTTACATATGAGGAACATGTTTTGAAGATTTGATGTTTGCACACTTTGAAAGATGATTTTTTGAGTATCCACACAGTATAGTTCAATCGTACCCTTTTCGACATGCTCCTTGATGAAATGATATCAGAGAGCAACATGCTTGGATTTTGAATGTTGAACCGTAATGCAGGAGATGGCAATGGCACTCTTGGGGTCACAGTACATCGGGATATTTTCAAAAGATATAACCATAATCCATGAGCTGAGATCGCATCCATATGATTGGAGCAGAGCAGGCAGACATAGCTACATATCCAGCTTTTGTTGATGACAGTGATGTATAATCCTGCTTCTTTGACCGTATCCTTTTGCTACCAAACGAGATCTGTTACGAGATATTGTGCCTTCAGTGTCCAGCTTGTTTTACCAAATCCATTAAAGTCCAATGATGTGTCAAAGAGTGATGTTGGTTGAACGTATGCATATTAGGCGGATCCAAATTGCGAGAAGACGACTCTGCTATATCAGGAACGGTTGGAGCCGGTGCAAATGGTTTGTCAAAAGAATTTCCTTCATAATTTGCAAGTGCGGGTACTTCTTGATTTTGTTGATCAACAGCTGTATCATTGTTTTTGGAAGCAGTTTGTTTTTCTGTTGTTGGAGAATCGATTGGAGGTGCATCTGCAGCAACGGTTGTTGTTGTAGATTCAGGTGTATCTTGAATTGGAATAGTATCAGGTTGTGCAGCGGAAACATTAGATACATCTGGAGCACAACATCCAAGAGTCTCAATAAACAGTGGAGAGAACAAGGTTTCCAATTGTTGACGATCTAGTGACAATGGTTCAGCTGAAGAATCTGGAAAATTTAGACGGTTGGTTGCGGGTCCTAAGCTGTTGTGCTCAGAAGCCATAACATTAAGCTCGGGTCCGAAACTGAGTTGTTCCGAAGCCATCATTTAAGTGCGGGTTTCGTACTGAAGTATACGAAAGCCATCCCTGTTAAATCTGCAAAGAAAGAAAGAAGAGACAAAGCAGAGAACATGGATCCCCAAGTGTAATTGGGTTCCGGATGTTAGAAGCATAAAGTTGTAGTGTCAATTATCTTCTTGACACCAGAACACTCAATATCAATGATTTGCTTTCTCGCCTCAGGGATAGATTCTGTGGATTTCACATTAGTTTTGATGAAACTATCTAAAATCTTTCCTGTGGGAATCCACCTAAGACCAATCGCTTTGAAAATTCTACCTGTGGGTACCCACCTAAGGTTAGATCTAGGAGATGTTTTCCTCTTAGGTGCAGCGGAATGAAATGTGGGAGCATGATGCGTAGGGATTGCTTACGCACTTTGTTTTACCTCTCAAGGGATCTCAAGAGGCTTACAATCCCCACCAGGCAGTGTACCTGACCGATGTAGTATAGTGTAGTGGCAAGTACCGGGGGATTGATCGTTCTCTCACATGGAATAGTGTTCGTTAGGTTAAAGACTACTCTAATTAAGGTCTAAGGGTGGAGGATGATTATTTTTGTATTTTTTATGTTTTTTAGAAAGCATTAAAATCTCGTTTTTGAAGGAGTGGGCGGAATTAGTTGCTAGTCAACTAACCCAAGTTATCTACTTATGCAATTAAATTAAAGTTTTGAGAAAACAATGGTGGGGAAAGTAGTGTTTACTTAGATTTCATTACTCCCTAACTATCTTTTACCATGTAATTAGTATGTTGAGTTTGCGTGGATGACGGGTGTATTCCTAACAAGTCGTAGGGAGTGCGTTCAATTCCCTAACTCTATAAGCTCCTACCTCACTCTATGACGATACGTCAAGTATCCTATCATAAGCTCACCGATAGCAACCTACGCATGAAATACTACCTTAAAATCGATTAACGCACATACGATTCACGTTTCCTAAGACGTTCAAGCTTGTTACCGTATAGGAGGTTAGCCAGTTTTCTTAAGTCTAACGTAGATGAAACATTCATCCAAATCACAATCACAACATACACATCACATGATAATCAATAGTTAGGTTTCATTAGATCTAAGCAAACACAAGTTAATTTAGCCTAGCATGTTAAAGGAAAGAAAAGCACAAACATAAATCATACAACACATAGACATATTGTATGGATTGAATGAAGACTTATCTTAGATTAAACATGCAAGTTAGAGGGGTAAAAGTACCCTCTAAGGTCTGTGATACACGAGCTAGGGTTTAACCCTTAAGTTCTCCACCAAGTTCCTCTTTTAAAACAATAAAAATCGTCCTATATATATAGATAATACGGGCTGACGGCGTCAGCCCAAGGTGTGACGCCGTCACGCCGACGATTAGGGTTTTGTGATGGCCTTCTTGACGTCGTCACGCCGCCTTGTTCCAGATCTGACGGCCTTCCCTGACGCCGTCACCAAACTAGGCTAAAAACTCTCTGGCCCGTCATGAGTAACTTCCAATTTCTTCACTTCATTTGTTCCTGACGTCGTCACGTTGAAGCTTGTGACGCCGTCACCTTCTGTGCACTTTAGGGTCTTTTGAGATTTTGTTGTTTTCCGCACTTTTTCACTCCGAAAACGCCCAAAAATGCTTCTTTTGTGATTTTCTCCTCAAAAGTACCTAAAATGAGAAAAGAAACGACTTTGGGTGAAATCCGATCAAATAATATACGAATTAGGACTCAAACTGACCCCTAAAAATGTAACATTTTTCGTCTCATCAGAGCATCACTTATTTGAGAAAACCTATGTCCTATATTGATCCACTTCTTAGATTTATGATTTTTGGCTTTTGGTTGAACGGGTTTGTTTTTCTTAGTCAATTGAGCCTTTGCAAGTGAATTTCCCTTTGGAAGATATTTTTTAGAACCTACAACATGATTATTAACGCAACTACTCTTAGATGCTAGCAAATTCCTATTAGTTTGTTGAGTACTCTTAGGTTTTGGTTTGCTACTACTAGCAGTGTTTTGCAATACAAAGGAAGGCATCATACGAGGTTTTGAACCTAGAATTCCGTCCTTTTGAAGTAGTGCCTTTTTCCTAGCCTTTTCTAGATCATAGTTCTTGCACATGTCGTTTTTGTCATAAGACTCTTTACTTTTAATGCTTGTTTTAGACATCGTTTTTGAACTAATCCTAGATGAGCCAGGTATAATCATGTGTTGAGGTATAGCAGAAACAGATGCATTTTCCTTAGGCCAGGAATGTGGAGTGATTGGTTTTGTCAAATGATTAATCTCAACAACTTGGGGGACAAACCGAGATTTTGAAAATTTGGGTCATTCAGATTTAAATGCAGTTGGTTGTCTAACCACTGATGGTTTTCTGATTGTTTGAAGAGGCGGTTTCCCCAAGATTGATGGTTTTGCAAACTTAGTGTCCACACTCTGGCCTGTCAATCTTCTTAATTTGTTTTGCAATGCAGCATTTTCGAACCCCTTTGCTTGAATTTGACCTTTTAAAAGCTCATTTTCCTTAACTAATGTATCCACACGTTTACTTAGTTCATTCAAAAACTGACCATTGTTGCCCGAAGTTAGAGATTCGTTTTGCAATTTAAGTTCAAGTGAGATGCAATGTGCCTCAAGTTTTGAAAAATCTTTTTGAAACTGGGCAATGGTCTTTTTGAGAAGCATGTTTTCAGACTCAGACTCAAGAGTTTGGTTTGATGTTTCAGTCATAAGATTATCAAGTAAGGGCTCAGACTCAAAACGTTTGTCTGGACATTGCACAACATTCTGGTCAACCTCTCCTCCATTAACTCTTTGTCAAAGTTGGGTTCTGTGTCATAGATGGGTATGAAATCTTCCTCAACCATCTGTTCTTTGTCAAAGTTGGGCTCTGAGTCATAGGAGGTTTTGATCTCTGCACAATCAATGTCTGTATCATTCCCTAATCTGCTGCTGTCATCCGACTGTTCTGATTCTGTCCCACTACTTTCCGTGTCAACCAAACTAGCATCCAATGCTTTAGCCGTATTAACCTTCCCTTCTTGAGTCTGCAACTTTCTTTCATTCACCCTTCTGTTATACTCTTTTTCGTGAAGTATTCTTTCAGCAATCAACTTCTTAATAGAATCTATTAGTTGGAGCAGTATATCTTTGAAGTTTTGAAAACCGAGTCGAGTGTATTCAAGAAAATACTTGCTTGTGATGAGAGAGTCATCGTCCGAATATAACCTCGTACGGATGAATTGCTGAAACTGTTTCTTAAGTGCACAAAAGGCAGCCATGGATCCATTCTCGTGAAGTTCTTCTTTGTTAAGTTGATCTTCAAGTTGATCCATGTTGAGGAACATCGTATGAGTGAAAATCTCAACGTCTTCACCAAAGAGTGATGGAAATACCCGTTTGAATCCATACTCTGAACGAGTTCCTGCTAAGTCTTTGTTTACGACTTTGGGTGAAATCCGATCAAATAATATACGAATTAGGACTCAAACTGACCCCTAAAAACGTAGCATTTTTCGTCTCATCAGAGCATCACTTAGTTGAGAAAACCTATGTCCTATATTGATCCACTTCTTAGATTTCTGATTTTTGGCTTTTGGTTGAACGGGTTTGTTTTTCTTAGTCAATTGAGCCTTTGCAAGTGAATTTCCCTTTGGAAGATATTTTTTAGAACCTACAACATGATTATTAACGCAACTACTCTTAGATGCTAGCAAATTCCTATTAGTTTGTTGAGTACTCTTAGGTTTTGGTTTGCTACTACTAGCAGTGTTTTGCAATACAAATGAAGGCATCATACGAGGTTTTGAACCTAGAATTCCGTCCTTTTGAAGTAGTGCCTTTTTCCTAGCCTTTTCTAGATCATAGTTCTTGCACATGTCGTTTTTGTCATAAGACTCTTTACTTTTAATGCTTGTTTTAGACATTGTTTTTGAACTAATCCTAGATGAGCCAGGTATAATCATGTGTTGAGGTATAGCAGAAACAGATGCATTTTCCTTAGGCCAGGAATGTGGAGTGATTGGTTCTGTCAAATGATTAATCTCAACAACTTGGGGGACAAACCGAGATTTTGAAAATTTGGGTCATTCAGATTTAAATGCAGTTGGTTGTCTAACCACTGATGGTTTTCTGATTGTTTAAAGAGGCGGTTTCCCCAAGATTGATGGTTTTGCAAACTTAGTATCCACACTCTGGCCTGTCAATCTTCTTAATTTGTTTTGCAATGCAGCATTTTCGAACCCCTTTGCTTGAATTTGACCTTTTAAAAGCTCATTTTCCTTAACTAATGTATCCACACGTTTACTTAGTTCATTCAAAAATTGACCATTGTTGCCCGAAGTTAGAGATTCGTTTTGCAATTTAAGTTCGAGTGAGATGCAATGAGCCTCAAGTTTTGAAAAATCTTTTTGAAACTGGGCAATGGTCTTTTTGAGAAGCATGTTTTCAGACTCAGATTCAAGAGTTTGGTTTGATGTTTCAGTCATAAGATTATCAAGTAAGGGCTCAGACTCAAAACGTTTGTCTGGACATTGCACAACATTCTGGTCAACCTCTCCTTCATTACTGAAGTTAGGTTGCCCAGATTGTTGTTTCCTTTTAGCAGGCATAATATGATCAACAGTAGATTGTACCTCAACCATTAACTCTTTGTCAAAGTTGGGTTCTGTGTCATAGATGGGTATGACATCTTCCTCAACCATCTGTTCTTTGTCAAAGTTGGGCTCTGAGTCATAGGAGGTTTTGATCTCTGCACAATCAGCGTCTGTATCATTCCCTAATCTGCTGCTGTCATCCGACTGTTCTGATTCTGTCCCACTACTTTTCGTGTCAACCAAACTAGCATCCAATGCTTTAGCCGTATTAACCTTCCCTTCTTGAGTCTGCAACTTTCTTTCATTCAACCTTCTGTTATACTCTTTTTCGTGAAGTATTCTTTTAGCAATCAACTTCTCAATAGAATCCATTAGTTGGAGCAGTATATCTTTGAAGTTTTGAAAACCGAGTCGAGTGTATTCAAGAAAATACTTGCTTGTGATGAGAGAGTCATCGTCCGTATATAACCTCGTACGGATGAATTGCTGAAACTGTTTCTTAAGTGCACAAAAGGCAGCCATGGATCCATTCTCGTGAAGTTCTTCTTTGTTAAGTTGATCTTCAAGTTGATCCATGTTGAGGAACATCGTATGAGTGAAAATCTCAACGTCTTCACCAAAGAGTGATGGAAATACCCGTTTGAATCCATACTCGGAACGAGTTCCTGCTAAGTCTTTGTTTGAAAGGACCTTAAGGTGTGAATGAAGTAATCTAAAAGATGTCATGCATTTCTCAGTCATTACTTGCATTAAAACTTCTTGTGAATCACTGTCTTGAGATCCTTGAAAAGCAGAGTTTGGTGGTGAAGGATAAGATGAAGGTTTAAATCTATTGTTGGTGGGTGAGGAGATTTGAGACTGCTGTTCATTCATTAGCGACCTTGATTGATACATTTTCTCTCCCCCGTGATTGTTGCGATGTAATCGGAATAATCAAACAAAATGTGAAAAGATGGTTAGATCACACACAAGGTCGATATATAGTGATTTCTAATTTCCCTCCAAAAATAGAATTTGAAAAATTTTCTCTCCCAGAATTTTAAAATTCACTATAAAATGCAATTCTAAGGTCACTAGAAAATTTTGAGTTTTAGAAAATTTGACGTCAAATTTCACCGAAAAAATTTGAATTTTGGCCTAAAATTTTGAATTTTGGGGCAAAATTTTCACCGTTATACCAAAATTTGAATTTCGCGTAAAAATTGAACGTTTAGTCTCCCCTAAAAATTAAATTTTACTCAAATTTTCCCGCCAAAAATTTTTTTTTAATAGATGTTAGAAGATATTAGAAAGAAACTTGTGTAGTTGATGGATCTTGTAAAAGGTAGTGAAGAATGTCTATTTCGAAACTTGGTTACAGGAAAATTCTCGAAACTTAGAAGTTGTGAGTGTTCTCGATAATTTTGAAAGCAAAAGTTCTCGAAAGTTTATAATTTATCGAGAATTATTGTAAAAATTTTTGAAAATATTGAAGACTTTGAAAAAAGTTCTCGAAAATTAGGTTTCTACAAGTTCTCGAAAATTTTGGAGGATTCTCGAAAAAATGACAGTTATCGTGAATACAATGAGAATTATCGAAAATAGTGACTTTTTTCGAAATTTAAGAAATTTTCAAAAATGTATCGAATATTTTCGAGAAAAACAGTGATTATCTAGAACTTTATGAGAGTTTTCGAAAAATCAGATGTGTTCTCGAAAATGTTCAAGTTTTCGAAAAAATAACACCCAAAACTTTTAAAATTATACAATTTGGAAAGTATGCAACAAGTCGAAGTATTTTCTTTCTTATACAAGAGAGAAAAGCATTGAGTAAGCAACGGAATAGTGAAGAGGAGGCACGAAGCAACTTCTAGAAAGTTTAGGGTTTAACGTATTAGAAACTTTCTCTAACTTTCTAAATCGTACGAAATGAAAGTTTTTCCACAAGTTAAAGTGTTTTTCTCACTTATACAAGCAAGGTAAACACCGAGTAATCTAAGTAATCTGAAGTGAAGGCCTTAATAAAGTTTTAGAAAGTTTAGGGTTTAAGGTTTTAGAAACTTTTGCAAACTTAGGAAAATGATAAAAGCACACTAAAAACAAGTTTCGAATCCAAGATTTTTGTACTTCTAATCTTAAAAACACTAAAACAATAAGAAAGTTGTAAACTTTAAGGTTTTTATGAAACTTTTTAAGATTTAGAAACTTTTTGAAGATTATAGAAAATGATTAAAGCACACTAAAAATCGACTTTAAATCCAAGATTTTTACACAACTAACCTTAAAAATACTAGATCTAAAGGAAAGTTGCAAACTTCAAAGTTTTTAAGAAAATTTTTGGAATTTCGAAATTTTGAAGAAATAAGATACGACTTTTTGAAAGAAAAATCAAAATTTTAACAAAAGTTTGAAACTTTCTTGTTCACAAAGGTTTGTAACACTATTTTGTAATCAAAAGAGTGCTGAAACCAAAGAAATAAACAAGAAAAAATAAAAAATGTATATTAACGTGGCAAAGAAAAACGTTTTTGAAATAAAATCAACACAAAACACTTCCAAACACCTTCTTCTAGCGATGATACCACTTATTAGGTCCTAAGTTTATGAATACACAAGTATATTCTAGAGAGAGAAAGAGAGGATGGAAGGAACTATGTGTAAAAGAGAAGATGAAATCACATTGAACCAACAACCTCAAATGAGGTTTTACATAGTATTTATAGGAGAGGAAGCTAGGGCTTCCTTCCTTTCTTATTCTAAACTAAAAGGCCTAGGCCCATGGGCTTACTTCATAAGCCTAGACATAATAACTAACATATAAGCCTTGATATTAAGCAACCTATTACATAAACTATGACCGACACTTGATAATACGTGAAACGTGTTCCTAACATACTGAAAATTCATTACCTTGTTTCACTCACATCCAAGTCCCACTCTTCTATTCCCCTATTTGAACCAAGCAACAACAATGTAATAGAATGCTTCATTATATTCCTGAGTATACTCTTTGCTGTTCCCTTTCCTATTCCCCTATTTGAACCAAGCGCACCCTTAGATTCACATACTCAAATAATCTTTTGTATGTTCGTAATGTGTATATGTATTGCATTATTATTTCAACAATTATTTTTGGTTTCATGATTTAATTCATAGGTATTCATGGGGAAAAGAACGTCGGCACAAAGTGGATACTACAATAGCGAACATCAAGGGTGATAATCTAAGCCAACAACCAGCTATCAACGGCATTTCTGCACCTGGCCGCCGGGGAAAAGTCTATGAGTATCTCCGTGCTATTGTTGCTCAGGAACCATGAAGTTTTGTACTCCAAACTATGACTTGTCTTAAATTTCATGCTAATAGAGCAACTTTATCATAATCACAACTTAAAAAAGAAATTTGAATTAAATGGTAATTTTATGATGTTGGTTTGACATTGTTGTTCTTTCTAACAGCCAAGATGGTTATTATTATGTTTATTTTTTTTTAATATTTAAAGCTCGGGTTCAAATATTTAAAAGAAAAAGAATGTTAACCAGTGTCGTAAATAGAAGATATAAAGAAGTGAGCAAGTATGTCCGATAGAAAAAGATTGACATGGTTGACTAATATGGTTGGATACGTGATAAAACCTTAGGTTTGTCATATATTTACTGTTTTAGCTTGTCCATTAGCTAGAGTTGTTTGATAGTGACGACATCAAATAACTACATTTTATTGGCATCATTTATCCTATGTTTATAACTTGTTTTATATTATTTTATATGAGAACTGATACTTAATCGTTTACGTTTGTAATTCTCAGTCATAAACAAGCATTTGGTGAAAGTTAATGATTTCGGACGGAAATTGGAGCAAAATGAATCAAGTTGGAAAAGTCTACAGAACTGAAGGAAGATGCGGCGTATCATTCTAGTCAAATACGCCGTACATAAAGACTTAGACGAATCTGAGACCATTGCCTGACTTAGAAGCATGCGCCGCATGGATTTATCCCATGCGTCGCATATGAAACCTTGGTCAACGAGAAGAACTAACTAGTTTTACTCCAGATACGCCGCATTACGTTCCAGATATGCGGCGTATTAATCTCAAAACTTCACTTGAATTGTCCAAGATACTGAAGACAATGCGCCGCACGAGGAATGAAGTTACGCCGTATCTTAAGGCGGTGTAAGAATATTCATGAATATTATAATCTTAGACCCCATGCGAAGTTACCTTGATACGCCACATCAGACCAATCCGATGCGCCGTATCGGCCATATACAATTCTTACCGAGAAATCAAGTGGAGATTAGAAGCTTAATGAAGAAATCATGATTACATATCGACACTCGAAGATGCTTTCGTAATTTGGCCGTAAAATCTTCATCCGGACTCCGTTTTAGCCCGTTCAAAAGGCCACGCGAAAATAAAAACGAAATCTATCCATTTCTGAAGGAGATACGGTGCATTGTGTCACTCACAATGTCGTGAAGGTAAAGTTTACCTTTAAGTAAATTAATAACATGGACCACAAGGTTTTCGAGTGTGAATAATTGTTCACATACAAGTCAAGTTCAGTATAGTGACTACTGCTTTACTCACAGCGTCATGAAAAGTATCATTAAAGTAGACCATAAGTATTAAGCATAGAGTTGGACCATAGGCAAAGTATGTGATCATTACAACGGATATAATGTCACATAGAAGTAAATGTCTATTACGCTAGCACTAAGTTCATGCAACCGAAGCTAGACAGTTCAGTGCGCTACAATGTAGCACATAATTAATAATCCGGGGCCCGTAGCGAGTGTTTAACCCAATACACTCGTAGTCCGACTTGATATACGCTCGCATTGACCCGTCTGGCCAACCGAACGAGGGGAGTCACCCCCAATAGATCTATTTATATCAATCGTGCTTCCCAGCAGAAATTAACGGTTCATGAAGGTGGGCATAACAGTGGGTTCAGGGGCTTAGGCTAACTGCGCAATAGTTTTGAGAAAATAAAATAGTATTGTGGTCCAGAAAACGTTTTGCATGTTTCTCACCCCATAGTTGTGAAACAAGTATAAGAAAAGAATAGGGCTATAAATTCACATATATGATTTAAACACTTGTGTCCATAATAAGGTAATCCAGTATGCAATAAGTAAATGAGTCATGTTTCAAGTAAGAGCAAGTAACAAGTTTAAGTATAAACAAGCATTGAGTTTAGTTAAAAACGAGCATGTATTCTCCCCCAAAACAGTTATAAAACAAGTAAAAGTAGGGGGCATGAACTCTCCTCAGTAAAGCAGAATAGAGTAAGGTATCAAGTAGTGATAGTGTGCGGCACCGACACGCGACCTAGATTAGTATGGCAAGTTTAGTTAACAGTTTCAGGTTTAAGACTCGATGAAGTTTAAATAAGTTTAAAAAGTTTTAAAATGCTTGTGTTGTTGTTGCTTGTGTGGCAGCATTTAAGTTTGAAAACAGTTTCTTAGTGTTTGTAAGTATTGGCTCTTGGAAGTGTATAAGTATATCGATAGACAATAATAAAAGTACCAAAGACGAATAAATATTCGGTTCGACAAAAACTGAAAGACAAAGTATGAAAATTAATTACGAATAAATATTAGGCGTTGATAGATTAGGTAAATATTGTTGTTAAAAGAATATGTGATACTAAGTGGGTATATATTTATAAAAGTATCTATAAGAAAAATGAGTTAGATAACAACTTTATTTGATATTCCCGTTTTTAAATGAATTGCTGAATGTAAGTTATGAACAAATTTCCCCATTGATGGTTACATATAAAGCAATATATATTTTGACGAAAGATAAGGCATGACCCGTATATAAGTTTTAATTTTTCTGAGGTGACTAGATGTCACCATTTTTATATTTGAATAATAAACCGTTTCATATTTCAATTTATGTGATAAACATAAAAGTATTCGTGACAAACATATACTAGAAATAATTTCAATTTTCCAATTTAGATATTTCTAGGAATCAATGTGCGCTTAGTTGTAAAAGTATCCATATATTTTTGAATGCATGCTTTCAAAATCAATGTGAAGTGAAGACAACTATTAATGAATCATAAATCAAATCAAATAATATAACTACTTTTACGGTTATTAAGTTCTACTAGTTAAATGGATTACTTTTTCCACTTTACATTATATTGATAGAAAACCAAGTTGTCATATAGCGCAACATGTGCTATAATTCTAAAAATTACTGTATGGACAACCGAAACATATAAGACAACTATTAAGTTGTTGTGTTTTCTTTTCTTTTGCTTGAGTAGCTTCTCCGACAGCAGTGCCAAAATAACAAAGATGGGATATACAAATTTCAATTTCTCAAAACTAGACAACAACATACCACTATGGTCGAATCCTCAGTGGGTTTCGTCCCGAATCAAGACCCAAACACAACTAATCTTTTTAACAAGGTTTCATCTCAACCAAATAAGCCAAATAGGATAAGCAAGATTATTAATAAGTACTCCATAAGCCAATACCTTAATCCAATTTTAGTTTATAATTTGATATTTGTCACAACATATCAACAACAACAACAAAATTTTATCAATCCAAGAACATGCATGTCGATCGATATTCATAAGCCATAACGAAATTACAACTTGAAAATTTTCAAAACAATAATTTTAATGACAAATCAATATCAAGAAATTACAAATGTGAAGAAATTAAGAAAACCCTTACAAGGTGGTGTGATGTCGATTGACACTAGATGAAAACAAGGAACTTCGAATTCAAAAAGTCCCAATCCGAATCCGAGCAAGCAACCACACCAAGGAGAGGAGATGTGGTGCTCTATGGTTTGAATGGGGATAAAAAGAAAATAAAACAGAAACCCTAATCCCTACCTTTTGAGTATCGATAATCGGTTATAACCAAAAATGGATAAGCTCCAATATCTTTGCTTCTTCATATGAGACTCTTGTGACTCGGCTTGGGATGGAGAGAAAGGTAAATAGTGCCCAGTCGATCCCTTTTGCGTGAAGGGGTTTCATTGGGACGATATTCGAGAGACAAGAATTGATGCACACTTGCTTTCTTATGATTTTTGAGATATCATAGATCTTAAGGTTTTTGGAGATCTGGTTTTCTTTGAAGAGAGAGATACAGGAGGAGGCGTGATCTGGTTTTTCTGAAAAAAACGTGTGTGTGAGTTTGTTTTGAGATATGGGAAAGTTAATGTTTTTATTTATTTATCTATTTATTATTATTATTATTATCATTATTATTATTATTATTATTTTAAACCGTGAGGAAGTAAAACGAAAAAAGATAGTGATAAGTTTTGTTAATCAAAAGTTTGTATCCATTAACAGAGAGATGTTGTGTGTACCCCGTGTCCCGTTGAGTTACGGTGTAAATGTGGTATTTTTGGTTCGGCTCGAATGCGAGAAATTTTGTTTCTGTGAACGTTTTTATAAATGTATTATCACATTTATCAACTCTGATTATTAATTATTAAGTTTTTGCCGTTACTATGTCGGTGTCGGTACACGTGCAGTGTCATTTTTCAGGAAAAACGAGATATCCTTTCGTTTTTAAATTTTTAATCATTAGTAAACATCAGAAAATAAATAATTCACATTTTCTGATAAAAACAATTTATTCCACTATTAAAATAATAGTCCAGAAATTTACAGGTGGTTACAGTCTACCCTCCTAACAGGATCGCGTCCTGCGATTCAGTTTACGTTATTCGTTAGTATGGTGTTTGGAAAAGGGGTGATGGTACTAGCAACCGAATTTGGTCCCACTAGGTTGTTTAAGGTTTTTTCTTTGTTTGCGGGAGGGTAATTAGGTTGTCTGCTAGTGGTTGTCCCCTTTTGATGTTTCTGGTAAGGTACAATGGTTCATGGAGTAAGTTTAATAGGATAATGGTTTTAGTCTCAACCTCACGATGTTATCTTGATGCAAGAGTGAGGTCATATACAAATGAATTTTGAGTCTGAGTTATCTAGAACTCCTAGAGGGCAAAACGTCGTGAGTGTGATGGTATATCGGTGGTTTAGTTCAACGCATTCACTACCAATTGGGGAACCTGATCGTATGGAACGAATAGGGTAACTCGCACAATGATGAAATAGTGTTAAGACTCGGTAGATTGTTATTTATAGTTTCAGTCAGAGGGGTGGAATTCACTTTTAAGGTTTGGTTTGTCTATAAGGTAAAATATTGGTTATTCAATTTATGAGATACTTGCATAAAATACTTTTCAAATGAGCAAATAATTCACCAGGTAATTGCAGAATAGTTTATAAAACGGTCTGTAAAATTGTTTATAGAGGAATAGGAAAACAATTTATTATTTGTAAAATAGTAGCAAAATTGTAGTTTAGTTTTGTGAGTTAGTAGCAAGCAGTTCATAAGGGAGTATAATATTTCGTAAAGTGTAGTAAGACTTGTAGGGTAATTGTAATATTGTTTACAAAATGCTAGCAATATTGTTTATTGTTTCATAGAGTGGTTGTAAGGTAATGAATCGGTTTACTACATCATGATAAAATAGTTGTAAGAATGATTAGTAAAACAGTCTATAGGACAGTACGTAAACAACTCATTGTTTATAAGATGGTAGCAGGGTCAAATTTTTGATTTCATGAAATAGCAGTAAGGTGTTTTGTAGGATGACAGCAAAATAGTCTGTAGAATAATTGAAAATAGTTTGTATGATAATAGCAACACAGTTTATTACCTCATAAGAGGGTAGCAAGGTAGACAAATGGTATCCTCGAGGGATACACGAAGGATTAAGTGTTTGTTCCAAATATAGTGGTCCAGGTTGCTCCTTAAGGTCTTAAGGTTCCTGTTGGGCATAACATCTCTGCTGAATGTGGAGTCTGGCAAGTTTAGATTACGACCCTAAAAGAGGGTGTTGGTTGCTGATTGGCTCTGAATTGTCAACTAAAACTGACCAAGGGTTTGGTCAATATATTCAAACAGCTTAGGCCAATGCACCAAGGAGTATAGAATATCCCTGGGTCGTTATGTCCCAGCGAGGTGTGCGAAGGTATTAAAACGGATCTGTGATCCGGTGATTTTGACTGGGAATGGGATAATATTGAGTTAAAACTAAGGAAATACAAACAAAATGATTTAAATGATTAATATCAAAAAAAAACTTGTAAAACCAAATACCCTAGAAACGTTTTAAAACCTAAAAACGTACGTTCACGTTTAAATAAACGTCTACGTACAAAATAAAAAGTGAAAATGGAAAACTAATAATGCCTAGGTGATGAAAATTATATTTTTACAAACCTAATAAGAAAAGAAAATTATTGGAAAAGGAAAATTATTTATTAAACTAGTAAATTAATTATTAGTAATTAAAAACTAATTTAAACTATTTAATAATTACCTAGAAATTAAGAAAATGTAAAATAATCCTAGATAAATGAAATTAAAACCTAGAAAAGTCTAAAATATTATAAAACAATTTTTAAAACTGAAAATATAATTATTACACTATTTATGTATTTAATATTAATTAATTACTATTTATTAATTACTAAAACTATTATTGATTTATTATAAATACTAAACAACTAAATAAAAATCTGAAACTTTTTCTATAAATACTACAAGATGACAGAAAGTTAAGAAAAATATAAAAACAGCAAGTGCTTAATGAAAAAGTTGGAAAATAAGCTAAAAAGCTAAGAAATATTAAATAGAAGCTATCACTATAGTTAAAATGATGATTTTCTGATTTTAACTTTACAAAACTATTCTAACACTGATTTTAAGAAACTTTTGTGAAGGAAAACTTAATGGAACTCAAGAATAAGCCATAAATGAGCTTATTTCCATCACAGTCAAGCTTTTGGCTTGAAAATGAGAATTTAAGCTCAAATAAGCTTGAAACAAGCTTCACAGATCACACAAGTTAGGAAATAAGCTACAAACAACTGAAAGGAACTTACATGAACTTAAATCAACAAGAAAATCCAACAGAATAAGCCAAGATAAGCAATTAAGCAATTCCAAATTGCTCAGAACCAAACAGGCCTGCAAGTATCTTTAAGCCCAAATCCAGCTTATCAAATAAGCTAGGATGAACAAATAGAGATGGGGACCTCAAAGTTTGGTGGAAGGGCTTTCCAAAAAGCCAAACCACACAAGCTGAGGTTCACAAATGAACTCACAAGAAGCATATGAACTTGGCTAAATTCACTGACCACTCAGTGTATTAGCAATGATGAGACAAATTAGATAAGCAAAATTAAGTACTTAGATAAACAAAACAGTGAAGAATGAGCACATGCACAGTGACCTAGCCAGAAGGGCTTTCTAAAACACCAATAATCACAAGCTTATACCAACTAATGAAGCTTGTGCAAGCTTATGAAGATAAGCTCAAATCTGTGCACAGGGCACTTTTTCAGAAAATAAGCACACAAAATAGGATCAAATAAGCACTCAAGCTAACTTAATAAAAATTATAAAAAATACTATAACTAAGATAAGCAGCAAAACACCAATAATCCAAAAGCACAAAACTAGAATCCTAGTATTAAACCCTACATGAAATTCCAAAGTTTATTCAAAAACTTTTTTTCACTGAAAATTTTGACTTTTTCCTTACACTGAAAAATTGACTTTGGTGAACTTTGATTCAATCCTATTTACTGATTATGTGATGTTAAGCCAATTAAAGATTACAACAAGCTAGAGTAACAAGTTATGAGCTAGTGTGAAGAATTTGGAATCAAATGGTTTCACAGATTAACAAGCAAGAGTGATTCAAGATGATTTTGACTTTTTATCAAAAGGTGACTGGTTTTAACTGCTTTTCTGAGCTATTAGGTACTACTGTGATGTATATCA
Source organism: Artemisia annua (assembly GCA_014162995.1). Classification (NCBI taxonomy): domain Eukaryota; kingdom Viridiplantae; phylum Streptophyta; class Magnoliopsida; order Asterales; family Asteraceae; genus Artemisia; species Artemisia annua. The sequence continues at coordinate 49,681 of LBNU01029209.1, forward strand.
AACAAGAACAACAACACAATCACCTTCTACCACAGATGAATCTACTGAACCAAACACTCCTTAGAATTTATGAAAATGAGATTTTCAAATCAAAGCACTGGATTAATCCTTAAGACTAATACATAAGGTCCTAATATGACATAATAAGCTTAAATAAACATGCAGACCACAATAATAACAACAGAACACCAACAATCCAAAGTATGCTAATTTCAGTGAGATTTGTAGAAAATGAGCAACAAGTAATTCCACTAACAACTTAGCAAGATTAAGCTTTAAATCCACTTAAATACACTAATTAAACACAAGAAACACAGAAAATGGCAATGATGAACAATTACACAGTTGAATGAAAAAAATGGTGAAATGGCTTACAATTGCCTTCCAAGCTAAGAACAAAGAACCAAGGACCTTAGAACCAACCTATAGGCTCTCCACAGAGCCACTAACCCATGGCCATCCACAATTCACCATGCTCCAGCCATCTTCATCATCATCATGGAATTTTTGATTTTTCTTTGATTATTCTTGATTTTTTTTTGTATTTTTGATTTTTGCTACTAACTGAGTTTTAATGGTTTCTAATAGCTTACACAGGCTATCTAGGAGCTTACATGAGCTTAAGAGTCCATATCATTAAACAGAAACAATCAATTAAGCTAATAAGAATTTTGAAATAAAAGTGAAATTGCACAAACTAAATTTGTTCTTGAAAATTGAAATTGATTACTGAGCAAGATTTACAATACACTTGAAATTACTTGACAAAGTACTAGGAAGCTTGAAATTACACTAGAAATGATAAATTTACTATTCGACACTACTAGAACTAAGTTATACTAGATATGAAACTATGCTCCATCTTTTTCTTTTTATATGGCACTTCTAGGGTTTATGGACCATTCTGAATAAATCCCACCATCATTTGAGGCCGTTGGATCACTTGAATTCAATCTCCACCATCAACTGATTTTGGCGCCAAAAACTTTATAAGCAGTTAGAGACCATTTTAGTGGTGCAGGTGGAGAATTTATTGATGGGGAAGGGTAGGTGAGACAACAAGGTGGCTATGGAGGTGGGGGAGACCATGTGGAGGAGGGAAAGTACCCTGGTTTTGGGGAAGAATGTTGGGAGGGAGAAGGGTCAAAGGGGTAGTTTGACTGAGGGAGTATATAAACGGGGTTTTACTATAAAAAGGGTTAATGGGCTAGGGATGTGTTGGGCCACATGTTAGGATAGAAAAGGGTGGGCTTGTTGGGTTTGGTTGTGTTTTGAGTTTATGAATAACAAAGAGGTCCGTTTGGTTTAAGATATAACAAGGACCATTTATGCCATTTCACCAAACATGAGGGACTGAAAATGTACTTTTTCCAAATTGCTCACAAGGACCAATGTTGCCAATCTCCAGTAACACAAGGACCATAAATGCCATTTTCCACTTTTAAATACCCAAGGACCATTTTTGTAATTTTCCAAAAGTTCAGGGGTCTTTTCTGCCATTCACCCAAAAATTCATTCAAGGACCAATTTTGACAACTTAAAACATTTCAAGGACCTTGAATGATAAAACTCCATAATTTTGAACTTCAGGGACTAGTTTTGCCAATCTTTGAAAGTTGGGGGACTGAAACTGCCAATTATGCAAACTTTGTTCGTTTTTCATTTTTTTTAAACATTTTGCATTTGAGACATATAAAACACGATCCTTGGATATTTTCTGCATTTTAATGCGTTTTTGAGTGTTTTTAAATGTTTTTGCAGTTCAGATTTGACCAAAAATGATGAGTGTTTGAGCACTCATCAGTTGCTATTAGCAATTAGTTGGTTGTCTCAGTACTTAACTCGGAAGGTACAACGTCGATTGAGTGTAGGGTTTGAGGTGGAGGTGACTGTAACACAACCAGATTGTGATAAAAGAGTATTCCAGCTAAGAGAAAAAGTATTGTGATGCCAGTGTGTTGTGTGTAGATGTGAGTGTTCATGTTATGCAATGAGTATGTACACACAGAGAAATTATTAAACTCATAGAAATCAAGTAGAAAATCAATCTGGACATAATTCCATTATAACTACTCTTAGTATCGCAAAATTCACCTCTGAGTCGGACATAGGTGATCAGGCTATGTCCCACTGTCCCTGGTCGATTATAGGTGATCAGTCTATATTCCACCGAGGTTCAATGAATTTTGAAATACTCAGCTTAGTCACACCAGTAATATGTCCCTTACTTTTAAAAACTGTTTAGAAAGGCTAAAACAAGCGTCCACGCTCGAGGACGAATGATGAGATTACACAGAGGAAAGCGCGCAATGCTACGCCAAGTACAATACATATGCATAAGTATGTCGAAGATACTTATAATAAATAGCAAAAATAAATGGATATACTCATCCAATAGCAAAGTACACATCTCATCAAATATATTAGTAATCAAAGTCACAATGAGGCATCAGCTTAGCAGACAGGCACGTGTCGGTCATAGGGTTAAGTTTTCGCAAAAGTAGTTATAGTCTAGGTTTTAAAAAATACCCAGTTCTCTATAACCTAGGCTCTGATACCAATCTGTAACACCCCCAAAATCAGGTTTAGTGGAAGCATACATGTTTGGGTGCTACTAAACTGGTATCATAACACAAGTACAAAGAACGGTTTTACCTCAACTGTTTAATAGAAATTTTATATTTTCAAAAGTATTTTGTTTACAGCATTCCAAAAATCAATGTGTAATTATAAGCCCATAAAAGAAATAAAGTGGTCTCAATTATATCAGAGTCATCTATGACCATGCCATGCCCTGCCAAAGACTCCAATAGTAAGCTATCGCTTAAAACCTGAAAATACACGCTAAAAAGTGTCAACACGAGGTTGGTGAGTTCATAGGTTTGTATGTATAACAATGCAGAGTAAAAGTAATGTGAGTTCAATAGAAGTTTTGTGACCATTGTGTCGCTCACAATGTCGTGAAAGTAAAGTTTACCTTTAAGTAAATTAATAACGTGGACCACAAGGTTTTCGAGTGTGAATAATTGTTCACATACAAGTCAAGTTCAGTATAGTGACTACTGCTTTACTCACGGCGTCATGAAAAGTATCATTAAAGTATACCATAAGTATTAAGCATAGAGTTGGACCATAGGCAAAGTATGTGATCATTACAACGGATATAATGTCACATAGAAGTAAATGTCTATTACGCTAGCACTAAGTTCATGCAACCGAAGCTAGACAGTTCAGTGCGCTACAATGTAGCACATAATTAATAATCAGGGGCCTGTAGCGAGTGTTTAACCCAATACACTCGTAGTCCGACTTGATATACGCTCACATTGACCCGTCTGGCCAACCGAACGAGGGGAGTCACCCCCAATAGATCTATTTATATCAATCGCGCTTCCCAGCAGGAATTAACGGTTCATGAAGGTGGGCATAACAGTGGGATCAGAGGCTTAGGCTAACTGCGCAATAGTTTTGAGAAAATAAAATAGTATTGTGGTCCAGAAAACGTTTTGCATGTTTCTCACCCCATAGTTGTGAAACAAGTATAAGAAAAGAATGGGGCTATAAATTCACATATATGATTTAAACACTTGTGTCCATAATAAGGTAATCCAGTATGCAATAAGTAAATAAGTCATGTTTCAAGTAAGAGCAAGTAACAAGTTTAAGTATAAACAAGCATTGAGTTTAGTTAAAAATGAGCATGTATTCTCCCCCAAAACAGTTATAAAACAAGTAAAAGTAAGGGGCATGAACTCACCTCAGTAAAGCAGAATAGAGTAAGGTATCAAGTAGTGATAGTGTGCGGCACCGACACGCGACCTAGATTAGTATGGCAAGTTTAGTTAACAGTTTCAGGTTTAAGACTCGATGAAGTTTAAATAAGTTTAAAAAGTTTTAAAATGCTTGTGTTGTTGTTGCTTGTGTGGCAGCATTTAAGTTTGAAAACAGTTTTCTTAGTGTTTGTAAGTATTGGCTCTTGGAAGTCTATAAGTATATCGATAGACAATAATAAAAGTACAAAAGACGAATAAATATTCGGTTCGACAAAAACTGAAAGACGAAGTATGAAAATTAATTACGAATAAATATTAGGCGTTGATAGATTAGGTAAATATTGTTGTTAAAAGAATATGTGATACTAAGTGGGTATATATTTATAAAAGTATCTATAAGAAAAATGAGTTAGATAACAACTTTATTTGATATTCCCGTTTTTAAATGAATTGATGAATGTAAGTTATGAACAAATTTCCCCATTATTGGTTACATATAAAGCAATATATATTTTGACGAAAGATAAGGCATGACCCGTATATAAGTTTTAGTTTTTCTGAGGTGACTAGATGTCACCATTTTTATATTTGAATAATAAACCGTTTCATATCTCAATTTATGTGATAAACATAAAAGTATTCGTGACAAACATATACTAGAAATAATTTCAATTTTCCAATTTAGATATTTTTAGGAATCAATGTGCGCTTAGTTGTAAAAGTATCCATATACTTTTGAATGCATGCTTTCAAAATCAATGTGAAGTGAAAACTATTTTAGACAACTATTAATGAATCATAAATCAAATCAAATAATATAATTACTTTTAAGGTTATTAAGTTCTACTAGTTAAATGGATTAGTTTTTCCACTTTACATTATATTGATAGAAAACCAAGTTGTCATATAGCGCAACATGTGCTATAATTCTATAAATTACTGTATGGACTACTGAAACATATAAGACAACTACTAAGTTGTTGTGTTTTCTTTTCTTTTGCTTGAGTAGCTTCTTCGACAGCAGTGCCAAAAATAACAAAGATGGGATATACAAATTTCAATTTCTCAAAACTAGACAACAACATACCACTGTGGTCGAATCCTCAGTGGGTTTCGTCCCGAATCAAGACCCAAACACAACTAAACTTTTTAACAATGTTTCATCTCAACCAAATAAGCCAAATAGGATAAGCAAGATTATTAATAAGTACTCCATAAGCCAATACCTTAATCCAATTTTAGTTTATAATTTGTTATTTGCCACAACATATCAACAACAACAACAAAATTTTATCAATCCAAGAACATGCATGTCGATCGATATTCATAAGCCATAACGAAATTACAACTTGAAAATTTTCAAAATAGTAATTTTAATGACAAATCAATATCAAGAAATTACAAATGTGAAGAAATTAAGAAAACCCTTACAAGGTGGTGTGATGTCGATTGACACCAGATGAAAACAAGGAACTTCGAATTCAAAAAGTCCCAATCTGAATCCGAGCAAGCAACCACACCAAGGAGAGGAGATGTGGTGCTCTATGGTTTGAATGGGGATAAAAAGAAAATAAAACAGAAACCCTAATCCCTACCTTTTGAGTATCGATAATCGGTTATAACCAAAAAGGGATAAGCTCCAATATCTTTGCTTCTTCATATGAGACTCTTGTAACTCGGCTTGGGATGGAGAGAAAGGTAAATAGTGCCCAGTCGATCCCTTTGCGTTAAGGGGTTTCATTGGGACGATATTCGAGAGACAAGAATCGATGCACACTTGCTTTCTAATGATTTTTGAGATATCATAGATCTTAGGTTTTTGGAGATCTGGTTTTCTTTGAAGAGAGAGATACAGGAGGAGGCGTGATCTGGTTTTTCTGAAAAAAACGTGTGTGTGAGTTTGTTTTGAGATATGGGAAAGTTAATGTTTTTATTTATTTATCTATTTATTATTATTATTATTATTATTATTATTATTATTATTATTATTATTATTATTATTATTATTATTATTATTATTATTATTATTATTATTATTATTATTATTATTATTATTATTATTATTATTATTATTATTTTAAACCGTGAGGAAGTAAAACGAAAAAAAATAGTGATAAGTTTTGTTAATCAAAAGTTTGTATCCATTAACAGAGAGATGTTGTGTGTACCCCGTGTCCCGTTGAGTTACGGTGTAAATGTGGTATTTTTGGTTCGGCTCGAATGCGAGAAATTTTGTTTCTATGAACGTTTTTATAAATGTATTATCACATTTATCAAATCTGATTATTAATTATTAAGTTTTTGCCGTTACTATGTCGGTGTCGGTACACGTGCAGTGTCATTTTTCAGGAAAAACGAGATATCCTTTCGTATTTAAATTTTTAGTCATTAGTAAACATCAGAAAATAAATAATTCACATTTTCTGATAAAAACAATTTATTCTACTATTAAAATAATAGTCCAGAAATTTACAGGTGGTTACACCTGACCTATCAAATATTCAAACTCAAACTGACCTTGTTATTGCGAGGATATGTTGAGTTCTCGTGCCTCATAGTTCAAGCCTTCTTGTGGATCTTGTAATACCTTGTTTAGATGGTCAATGAGTTTCCATGTTTAGATGGTTATCACATATGTGAATATAGGCTTCTTCTATTACAAAAATGTATGCTTCTTGCTCTCTGATAACGGATGGAAAAACAATGGTCATTAATCAATTCATATAATGTTATTAAAAATTTTAAATTTTTTGTGAAGGTTATTGTTGAATTAATCTATACTATATAATAAAACACAATAATTTACAAGCCAATAAAGCAGCCTAAATAATTAATGTGCTGATGTGTCTTTACTCCTATTGGTCCATAAATCATAAATGCTTTCAAGTGTACAACACTCCTATGCACTACTCCTTTCCCTTCTATACTAATGCTGTTACTTTTGGTATTTTTGTAAGGTATTCAATACCATTCAATGAAAACGCTCCCAGCTATCAGTGTGTCCAATCACAATTAAATGAAAACGCCTTCTAAATTTTAGAAAGAGGAGTGTCCCAGAGTCTTCTTAGGTGATTCCATTGAAATGCAAATCATCCTCTCCAATTCAAAATCACATCATTGCATTCTTTCTTCAACACGCTTCATCAAAACGACATTCAATGCTGCTATTTTTGCTAATTCTTTAAAGCATTAAAATTCATAGTAACTGAATGTCACAAATTTTTGATTATATCTCGAGTCCATAACAGTTTCATCTCAAATGCACCACAATTCAAAAATCAAAAACACCAGTTTCATCTCAAATCAGTTTCAAAATCACCATGTATGATCTTGAATTGCACCCAATATCTCGATGCGATGCCAGGGCTTAGATCTTAAGAGAGGAACGCTGCATAATTTGTAAGTTTTGAGTTATTTGATTGCTTTTATCTTTTACCGATCCATGGTAATATTATTGATTTGTTTTTTTAATGTTTTTTTTTTCCTATATGCATAATTTATAAATATGATAAGCTAATCAATCCAAAACATGTTTTCCAGGATTTAACGGTTAGTATGTGTTATGCCTTTTTTTTTTATTAATGAATTGTTTAAAAAAAATTAGGGCCTCTTTATATCTGTCTATAGGGTTTTAAAAAATTAGGGTTTTTATTTTATATCTGTTTTCCAATAATTGATTTTGGGGCAAATGTGTGATATGCTATTTGATTTTGGAAGAATTACACTCTGATTTTGCACTAACGATTCTTGACATGAATAATTGGTCTTTAACTGCCATGAATGATCTGTTGTAATACCCAATTATTACGGTAAGTTTTAATTATATTTAATCAATTTGATTTATGTTATTGTTGATTTCTTTATGTTTATGATGTAAACCCAGTAATTCAATTCAAATTGATTTTTGATTTTTTCCAATTCAATTGATAATACCTTGATTTTTCTGTATAGGATTTGGATCGTTTGTAGATTCTATTAAGATTGAATCGGAAGTTTGGAAGGCTCTCAAGTGGTCAGTGGTAAGTCTTTTTTACGTTATAAAGGCCAAGTTTAATTATAATTTACTTAAAATCAAGAGTTAGATGTTCTCTATTCAACAATTTTTTATGGGGTTAAATGATTTTTTTTGTGGCATGTGTTTATAGATACGTCTAATTATGTGGAACAAAAACTATCCCATATGAGCAATCCACAGAAGGTATGTGTGAAAAAGGGTATCTTTGTAATGCTTTTTTCCAAGTGTGCTAACAGGGTGGTTTACGCAGGTTGGATAGACATGATTGGTATAGCACTACCATATTGCATTATTATGGTTCATTTATGATTATAGAGCATAGTCCTATAGTGCATTTTTTAATTTGAAAAGCAATCCTATAGTGCATTGTTATTGTTCATCAGACTAAACTTGACACTCTCGGCTATCTGCAGGTAATGAGATCATTTCCTCATGTGAAATAGTTGGAAGGCTGTTTCCTTTATGTCATGTACATGTTGATGATGCCATTGTGGAGGTATGCACATTATTTTCATGTAGTTGAATAAGATCATTGTAGTTTTTCTTTATTTAAAAAACGTTTATATAACTTGGATATGGATATCTATTATGAGGCAGGTTTCAAGTTTCAGAACAACCGGAAGGAAGCTTTGTGGTTAACTACTGCGGTCATTTTGATTGCAACTTCTGTATTTATTCCGATGGTTGTATGTAGGTACGCTGCATTACCCCTGCAAACACTTTTTTTTTGTAGAAGATTGTGGAATTTTCATTAACTTCAATCTTATGCTTTTACATGGTTTACATTAGAGTTTGAAATCCCCCCCCCCCACACACACACACACCACATTTTATGGTTCATGTTTTATTTCTAACAAGTAAACAAATAGCCATTCTACTTGATGTTTTGTCGAACACAAGTGCATCAGTAATTCAGGATGGAGAATTTACTACCGGAAGCCACGGGTAAGGAAATAGTGAGAAAAAATAGGGTAATTAAATCACATCCAACCTGAGTTACTATAATTAATGTGGTTTGGAACTGGTCAAAACATGAACCAACAAGAGAAAAAAAATGACAGCTTAAGTTTGTTTTATACCAGAAGGTAAACATTTTAAGTTGCGTGAATTCAGGTTAGTGATTCAATAATTGTCTAGGTTAGTGATTCAATAATTGTCTAAGACTTAAATGTATTTTACTTAGGCACGTTAAGTGCCTTATTATATAGATGGATATCAACATTTGGGCATCTCAAATTAGTGTGGTTGTATCGAGTGATGATTAGCTGTTAAGTGCCTTATTAAATAGATGGGTGTCAACATGTTAAAACTTAGTAATTCAAGCCAATTTTAATGTCAACAAATTTTGACTACTTTTTGTTTTCAGTTCAACCTGTACAACACTTACCAGTGAAAGACTTGCTCGCCTTTTGTTTCCATACCTCGGGTAGTGGTTTGGAACTGGTCAAAACATGAACCAAAAAGAGAAAAAAAACGACAGCTTTAGGGACTAGTTTTGCCATTTTGTGAAAGTTTAGGGACTGAAAATGTCAATTGTGCAAACTTGACTGTTTTTCATCAGTTTTCAATCCTTTTGTATCTGAAACACATAAAAACATGTTTTTGTGATCTTTTATATATTTGAGGGTATTTCTGTGTGTTTTCAGATGTTTTGGCAGTCTAAATGTGATAAAAATGATGAGTATTTGCACACTCATCAGATATCAACATCTGGGCATCTCAAATTAGTGTGGTTGTATCGAGTGATGATTAGCTGTTAAGTGCCTTATTAAATAGATGGGTGTCAACATGTTAAAACTTAGTAACTCAAGCCAATTTTAATGTCAACAAATTTTGACTACTTTTTGTTTTCAGTTCAACCTGTACAACACTTACCAGTGAAAGACTTGCTCGCCTTTTGTTTCCATACCTCGGGTAGTGGTTTGGAACTGGTCAAAACATGAACCAAAAAGAGAAAAAAAACGACAGCTTAAGTTTGTTTTATACCAGAAGGTAAACATTTTAAGTCGCGTGAATTCAGGTTAGTGATTCAATAATTGTCTAAGACTTAAATGTAGTTTACTTATGCACGTTAAGTGCCTTATTATATAGATGGATATCAACATTTGGGCATCTCAAATTAGTGTGGTTGTATCAAGTGATGATTAGCTGTTAAGTGCCTTATTATATAGATGGGTGTCAACATGTTAAAACTTAGTAACTCAAGCCAGTTTTAGTGTCAACAAATTTTGACTCCTTTTTGTTTTCAGTTCAATCTGCACAACACTTACTAGTGAAAGACTTGCTCTTCTTTTGTTTCCATACCTCGGGTGAGTTCTTCCATCTATTGTGCTTTAGATTATTGTTGTTTTCTAATTATTTTTCATAGTTTAGTGAACGAAAAATGCTTACTAATCACGGCATGTACGTTCTTTTTTTCGTTATTAAATTGTAGCATCTAAGCTACAATTAAGGGTTATTTTTGGAGATGATTAAGGGTAATTTGGATACGTTTAAAAGCTTTTTGTAGCTGTAGGAATTTATTTTCCATGTTTAAAAGCTGTCATTTTTTTGCATAAAACCAGTTCCACACGATAGTTCAAACGGCGACTCGGTCGGGCCAATAAGAAAACCGGGTTTGTATGGTTTTTCATGACACGAGTTATGCCTTTGCAGCTCATAATAAGGCACTGATATGGGTCCAGTGCTAGCTTTGAAGTAATAGTGAATAACATGATTTTTAAGTTTGTTTTATAGACTTTAGTAGGTGAACTAATAGCGAATAGATTTATATGTGTTTTCTTGATAGAAAATATTTAATTTGTGTTTTGTAATCGGGTGTAAATAAAGATTGTCACACTTACAATCATATAGATCCTATAATTGTTGTATTTTCATATATGTACTTATGCTAAATTCGCACTTCACTCTTTTTTTCTCTCTTTTTTTTCTTTTTTGGATGAACTGAAAATTATATATTACTTCAATCGATGTCAAAATAAGAACATTAATTTAGTTGAAAGCACATGATTGACTTACTGTTCTAAGTAAAAATGTCTTCGACTATTAATGAAGCCTGTCGTCGGATGGAAAGTTAACGTTCTTTTGCTCAGACTCAAAGGGATTACTCCGTGGCATATTGAGTGACCGGGTTTGTACATGTTCTTTGTTTATGATTTTTTGAACCATAAAGTAACTAAGGAAGCAACTCAGGTTGAAATGTTGATTTGCATAATTGAAGGATATTACAAGAAGATTTGTTGCTTGTGAGCTTCATATTGAGAACACTCCTGTCTCAGCGGTAATGACAAAGAACCCCGTTTTTGTAACTTCGGATACTCATGATGTTGAAGCATGGCAAAAAGTGGTGCCAGGTTTGTATGAATTGCGAGAACACAGTGGCATTTGCAACCCAATTTTTTAGCTAAAATAATCTATCTTGCAGGTAAATCAGATACTTGCCTGTTGTCTAAGATGAAGATGGTGTGGTTGTTTTTGACATATAATTTTTTTATACGATGTAATTGCACAAATGGAGAGAGCTACTGTGTTGAAGGTTCTTGGAATCATTGAGAACCTCTTGAACCTCTTCTAATCCTTCTGATATTGAATCAAAGTGTTGATGACATGCCTTGAGGAAAAACATTTTAAAGGTATAACGATTATCCTTTTATGATTATGAAAAAACGTGTTCTTGGTTTTTGTTAGTAGTTTGACTATTGATACTAAATGATCTCCTGTTAACCGAGCTAACAGAAGCCAAACGGGTCAAACGGTAACATTTGATAACCTATAAAACAATACAGTAACATTTTATGCCGATCCAAACAGGTCGAGTTGATCTTTTAATACAAAATTAAATGATGTATTATAAAATGTAGAATGCTACTTTTATATTTAATAAATCGATTAAGGTCAGAGCATATTAAAAAAATGTGCGACACATTTGACCGGTATCGCACGTTAACTCATTTGATCCGTTTTCATGTAACTATGTCTGAGTAATGCATAATGCAACCCAAAGTTACATATCGACCCATATTTAGGTAAACGATTAAGGGATGATAAGCTTGACGTACCTTATTTTTTTGGAAAGAAAAATTATGAATAGTAATTGCGTATATGTTGTTTGCAGCCTTGCAGGCCTGGATGTATAGTGAAGCTAAGTCAATAGCTTAATAACATTAACATCTACATTGATGAATGAAGAAACGACAAATGATAGTGAGCTAATTTCAAGCAAATGAGATACGTAGATGTAGTATGGGTGGAAGAGAGTGTAAACCCTGTTTACAAGTTAATAAACTTTTGATGCTTCTAAGGTTATTCAGTGTTTACGGGTTAATAAAGTATTGATGCTTCTAAGGTTATTCCATGTTTACTTATCTATGTATTTGGTTGTGTATTAAGTTGTATATCACAAACACTAATGAGGTTACTTACCATCTGTATTGTTCTCAACAATTGATTTTGATGTGTTAAATGTTTGTCTGTATACATTCTTGGTTGATTTCATTATTCAAAGTGGTTAGGTGCCCTGATCTTTTAAATAATAGTGCAACGAACTTCTGTGTATGTTAATTGTGTGTAGATCTGCTAAATTGTTGGTACTGCAATCGAGACATGATGAATTTGAATTAACTTGTTACTATAAGGACTTTGATTTTCAAAAAGATTGCTAAAATGAAATGATTTTAGTCGCTCAATAAGGTATAAGAGACTAATATATGTTCGAAGGTTGTGATGGATATTTTTTTTGATACCCCGAGAATATATGGTATATCCTTACATCATTTAATTGAGAGCGCTTATAAAATACACAATGCTCGACTATGTAGTAAACATGTCAAGAGTATGTTACAGTTCAAGTGGTTTATGTTACATGAGTAAATAACTTGGGCTGTTATAAAGATTTGATGTAGTTTCACTTCACATAAGGTCAAAAAATGATATTGATGGAGTGATTATGGGCATATTAATAAAGAAAAAAGTTTTAGAGATTTCAATATAGCTTAGTCATTCCAAGGTCGTGTCAAGCTAAAAAACACTTTAAGAAGAATCATGCGCTAATGAATTCAAGCTACCTCAGTGGATGAAAATTCTTAGCTTTTGTAAGAGGATTGTGCCGTTTTTGACCAAGAACAAGAAAGAAAATGGTTGGTTTAGTGTAATCTTTTGGGATATGTGAGGTATACGAACCGTGAGTTTATTGATATGGGTTTTTGGTAAATCATATAATGCTATATGGAAAGTGTAGTTTTTTTAATCTATTAAGTATATAGTATTACATTATATTATCATTCTCATCTAACATTTTTTTATAAGTGTTAATTTAAAAAGTTATTTTTTTTCAAATTTTTATAAATGCCATGAAATGTTGTTTGTGTTTGTTGTTACAGATTCTATTTATTTTGTTGTTACCTTATTTTTACTCTTTTTCTACGAGAAAATGTTCTCAAACGTAATGAGCAAAAAACATTAGATGCCTTTGATATCGTTTATAGAATTTATTTTACTTTTATGTAGCATGAATATTTTTTATTCATACGTCTAACTAATACATCATTTATTCACATAATATCAAAAATCGTTCTCTTCTATAAACATAATTCTTTTCATAACAAATTCAAAAACACTGTTCCACGGTTCTTCATTTAATCCCATGGTTTCACTATGGTTGAGACTGAGCGTTTGTTTCACTATGGTTGATACTTACTCTAATATCCGTCGAAGCATCGCATCTGGAAACACTGACCCTACCCAGCTTGGAAAGCCTGTCATCTTGCCATCTACGTATGCTGGTGGACCAAAGTACATGCAACAAAACTATATGGATGACATGGCTTTGTGTAGGTAGTATGGTTGTCCGGATTTGTTTATAACGATTACATGCAATCCTAAATGGCCTGAAATTGCATGATATATGTGGCTCTTTCACGTCATGACGTCCTGTATTCACACATTGCAGCAAAACTAAGTTGGATTGTATCTTCCACGTCCTGTATTCACACATGGACATTTATATGTGGCTCTTTCACCTGTCAAAAGCAAAAAAGGTTTAAAGGTTGTTGTTCAGATATGGATGGTAATCTATCAAATACTACTATAAATGTCGTATATAAAGAAGTTCTTCAAGGTCTATGATCAACCGATCAATAGGTATGTACATTATACATATTAAATGTTTTGTCTTATTTTTCTTATTTACAGTTATTATAAATCCAAAAATTCTATTACTTACATTTTTTTTCTATACTTATTAGGTGTTGATAGAAAGGAGCTTTTCTTCGAGTTTTAGAATGATCACTACATCTATTTTTCTTCTCAAGACAAACATATTGTATATCAAGAGGCAATCAACATTTAAGTGAATAGTACGTTCTTTTTGTTAAACATACCTGCAAGTACACATTCTCCTTTTATAGTTTCCTCATAACTAATGATATTTTTATTCATTATTTAGGAATCCTTATACTACGACCCAGGCAGCGTAGGAAATGACAACGATACCAGGTATCAAGAGACAATGAAAGTGGATGTTATTGACAACGAATCCGTAGACAGCAACGATAACAAGAAGTTACATTGTAATCAAAAGAAATATATATAGATTGAAAAACCATTTGTTACACATATATTTACAAGCATTGTATTTTATACTTTCAGTGACTTATAACTTATTGTTCCGTTTCAAAAAAAATTTCATAACGTTTATGTTTGATGTTCTTTCTTACTTTATTCACGTACTTACTTTTTCTTAATCAAAAACTCTCTAAAATCCCGTGGATGCCACGGGTCTATAAGCTAGTTAACATATATAAGTAAATATGAAATTCTGGACCATTAATAACAAAATATCACATCCTTGAACATTAATTACAATGCAATTAATTCAAATATTTACATCATAAACTACTATTACGGTGGTGGCACATACCCCCAAAAAACTTCATACCTCCCAACCCACCAATAATATCACTCCACCTCACTTATACTTTTTTCATACCTCCCAACCCTTTTTTAGTGGCAACCATACTTTTTTTATACCTCCCAATCCCACCAATTTATTTTATTTTTTTATTTTTTATTTTCATAAATAAACAATTTAACAAAAACATAAGTATTTCATTAATAATTAAAAGAAAAATACATAATACTTGGAAAAAAAACATAATTAATAAAAAATTACATAATACTTAAAAAAAAATAACTAGTCGTCGAGGTAAGTTTTGAGCCTCTACGTGCTCCGTAAGATCATATTGGAGACGATAATGGATTTGTTCGTCGAGTAACTCCTCTAGTACACTATCGTCATAAACTGGCGCGACCGGCGGATCCATTATATGAACCGGTGATATTGCCACCCGGTCGGCTTTCAAAATCATATTGTGAAATATGATACACGTATAAACGAGTTGTCGAATCTTTTCGACCGTCATAGCCCGTAGAGGACGATTGAGAATCATCCACTTTGATTTAAGACGACCAAAAGCTCGCTCGACATCTTTTCTTGCAGACTCTTGTAGCTTCTTGAATCTCTTTTCCTTCGGTTCAACGGGATACTTATATGCTTTAACAAACTGACCACGTAGGATAGATTCCATCGGTAAGATAATATCCACGTTTGAATTGCCGTCCATTTACATGGAATGAAGTATTTGGCGCCGTTCCATTTCGCTCCGTAAGATACAATGGAGACTGATTCAAAACATTGATATCGTTGTTTGCACCGGGAGGACCAAAAAACGAATGCCAAATCCACAAATCGTTTGAAGCGATGGCTTCAAGCATAATAGTAGGGTATTGGTGATCACCTTGCTTATATTGGCCTCTCAAATGTCTAGGACAACTACGCCAAACGAAATGTGTACAATCAATGCTACCAAGCATTCCAGGAATGTGATGTTTTTCTTCATGTACCTCGAATAAGTGTGCAACGTCATGGGAGGTCGGCCTACGTAAGAACTCTCGAGCATATAATTCAATAATCGCATGGCAAAAATGATCAAGGCATTCTCCTATAAAAAAAAATGAATAACGATAACTTAAAAAAATAATAATAACAATGACAAGTTTAAAATAAATAAATACATAAATAACTAAAACTTTAAAAAAAATAACAAGAGTATTAAAAAAAATAACGAGAGTATAAAAAAATAACGAGAACTTTAAAAAAAATTAACCTGACGTTTTTCGTGCCATGTTTAAATAGTCATCAAATCTATCCGGAGGTTCATCCGTTGCGAGTTGCCGAATGGCCGGTGTGCATTTTTGTAACGCCGTGAAACTTTTTTTTCCCCTCGCATCTACGCCCTCTTGAAACCATTCGAATCTCGCTTCAACTTCACCAACAATTCTTAAAAACAAGCTTTTATCCATACGAAACCTATCACGAAATGTACCGTTGGAAAACTTTGGTCATTCCACAAAATAATCATTCATAAGGGTTTGTAAAGCTTTATCACGAATACAGGTTACAGACTCTCGAGTTTCGGTAGAGTTTGTCATGTCTTCAATTGAATCGTACACGGGTAAAAAGGTTGATAGGGTACTACCGGATAACCATAGTTCGGACGATTCCTCCGGAATAAATATTGAGTCGGACGAAGAAGAGGATGAAACCATTTTTTTTAACTTTGTTAACTTTACTTTGTATATATAGGGAGAAAATATGGGTAGAATTAGTTTGTGTTTATATGGGTAGAATTAGTTTAGTATATATAGGGATATTTTTTTTTTTTTTTATTTATTATTTTTTTTTGTTTTTGTTTCTAGTGCCAACGGTCAAAAATCAACACCCAACGTTTTCAAAATTTCCAACGTTCACTTCCAAACCTCCGAGGGGAAATATGCCACTGGAACAAACCGCCCAACCAAACCGCTGGGGTGGCGGCGGTGTTCCCCGGCGGTTTGGCCACACCGCTGGTCCACAGACCATCCATTGCCACTACCCTTAGCTTTTAACCACCTGTAAATATGATTTTCTATACATTAATGCAAAATATTTATATCTGTGTAGTTATAATACCCGTGCACGTGTGAATTTTTATATAAAATTTCCATTATATACGCTAATTTCTATTTTGGACCAAATGTTGCAACTCTTTACTTATGTAAGCCTATCAATTGCAATTTATCAAAATAGTTTTTAATATAAATTGTTCCATCACATTCTCAAAAACCCATCTCTAAGTCTTTGCCATAGTTAAAAAAGCGAAAAAAAGAAAAATACAAAATCTTTACCAAAAATGTTTATCAACAAGGAAACTCTACAGTTCGTCGTAGTTTTTAGCCTATTCCTTTTATGTGAGTGGTTGTTTCTATTCTTTGATAGTCTGAAACATATTAATTTTTGTAAACAAATTTGAAACCCATTTTCTTGTAATAGAGACCAATATCTTTTATGTATAAACTGCAATTCAAGTACTATTTTATCGGAAAAGAATATATAACAAACATAGTTTCACATACTCAAATAATCTATTGTATGTTCGTAATTATGTATATGTATAGCGTTATTATTTCAACAATTATTTTTGGTTTCATGATTTAATTCATAGGTATTCATGGGGAAAAGAACGTCGACACAAAAGTGGATACTACAATAGCGAACATCAAGGGAGATAATTTAAGCCAACAACCACTTATCAACGGTATTTGTGCACTTATCAACGGTGTTTGTGCACCTGGGCCGCCAGAGAAATGTCTAGGAGTATCTCCGTGCTATTGTTGCTCAGGACCCAAGAAGTTTTGTACTCCAAGTTGTGGCTTGTGTCTAAATTCATGCTAATAGAGCAATTTATCATAATCATAAATTAAAAAAGAAAATTGAATTGAATGGTAATATTATGATGTTGGGTTGATACTTTATTTTTTCTATCAGCCAAGTTGGCTATTATTATGTTTATTTTTTTTTTCAATATTTAAAGCTCTGGTTCGGATATTTAAAAGAAAAAGAATGTTAACCATTGTCGTAAATAGAAGATATAAAGAAGTGATACAAGTATGTCCGGTAGAAAGAGATCGACATGGTTGACTAATAAGGTTGGATACGTATAAAACCTTAGGTTTCTCATATGTTTAATGTTTTAGCTTGTCCATTAGCTAGAGTTGTTTGATAGTATTTCCTTCATTCTTCATCTCTAGCTAGTACATGACCTATCAAATGTTCAAACTCACCTTATTACCGTGAGGATATGTTGAGTTCTCTCGCCTCATAGTTCAAGCCTTTATGTGGATCTTGTAGTACTTTGTTTAGATGGTCAATGAGTTTTCATGTTTAGACTTTAGATGGTCATCACATAGGTGGATAGAGGAATGTAATTTCGTGCATGGTAATTATGGCTTCTTCTATTACAAAATGTATGCATATTGCTCTCCGAAAGGGATGGAAAAATATTGGTCACTAATCAATTCATATAATGCTATTAAAGATTTCACTTTTTTTTAATAAGGTTGTGAATGAATTTATTATGTAGACATTTATGATATCATCAATAAGTAAATATGATATTATGAACAATTAATCACAAAATATCACATCCTTGAACATTAATTACAATGCAATTAATTCAAATATTTACATCATAAACTACTTATTAGCTTTTAACCACATGTAAATATAATTTTCTATACAATATTGCAAAATATTTATATCTGTGTAGTTATAACTTATAATACCCGTGCACGTAAGAATGTTTACATAAATTTTCATTATATATTAATATCGATTAATATTGTGTATAATTTTTTGTTAGACGAATGATTTGACTTTGTTTAACAGTCATTGCATTGTGGTTGATATACATATATTTTTTTAAATATTGATATCATGTTTTAGACATTAAGCATGTTTAATAACACATATTGACACTTGAATATAACAAAGTATAACCTCTGTCATACTTAATTTATAAACATGTGTACGCGCGGGTTAAACGTATAAAGAAAAATAACATGACTAGTTAATATAAATCGTTCGTATATGTACAATCTCGCACATTCAGTTGTATATCACAATCACTCTTGCTTTTATTTTAACTTTTATAGTTTCATGCACATGCATTAATATAATATATAATGACAATATTATTACAAACTTTAAAGAATGATTTGATTTGTTTGTTTTGTTTTTATTAGACTGTGTTTTTTTTATCGATGAACAATTACTTTGAAACTGCGAAAGTAACATTTTGAGAATCAAAAACGCTAATTTTCATATTTAACTTATTTTGGACCAAATGTTGCAACTCTTTACATATGTAAGCCTATCAATTCCAATTTATCACACTAGTTTTTAATATAAATTGTTCCATCACAATTCTCAAAAACACATCTCTAATTCTTTGCCAATAGTTAAAATAACAAAAAAAAAAATATATATATATATCTTTACCAAAAATGTTTATCAACAAGCAAACTCTATAGTTCGTCGTAGTTTTTAGCCTCTTCCTTTTATGTGAGTGGTTGTTTCTATTATTTGATAGTGTGAAACTTATTAATTCTTGTTACAAATTTGAAACCCATTTTCTTGTAATAGAGACCAATATCTTCTATGTATAAACTGCAATTCAAGTACTATTTTATCGGAAAAGAAATACATTACAAACATAGTTTCACATAATCAATTAATCTCTTGTATGTTTGTAATTATGTATATGTATTGCATTATTATTTCAACAATTGTTTTTGGTTTCATGATTTAACTCATAGGTATTCATGGGAAAAGAACGTCAACACAAAAGTGGATACTACAATAGCAAACATCAAGGGTGATAATTTAAGCCAACAATCACTTATCAACGGTATTTGTGCACTTATCAACGGTGTTTGTGCACCTGGGCCGCCAGCGAAATGTCTAGGAATATCTACATGCTATTGTTTGTAATACCCCCATTTTCATAGATAGCATCGGAAGCTAAATCTGGGGTATTACCACTTGATACACAGTCACAATAATAGAAAACGACTAAAAAAGAGACGTTTTTAAAAGGTAAGTTATCATTCATTTATCTATCAAAATTTTTACAGTAAAAGAGATATTTTTACAAACCGAGGTCCCAAAGATACGTTTCAAAACACAACTAGTTGAATGATAACAGGTTTGAACATCCTCTTGTCTAATGTCACTCCGTGCCATAAGGTCGTAATATGCTCAGTTACCTGAGATAAACATGCTTAAAGATTAACACAAAGGTTGAGTGAATCTATAGGTTTAAGTTGTAATAGTTTAAATACAAGTTCAGGTGGGTTCGGTTGTTATACCCAATAGTGAAAAATAATATTATTGTATCTAAACTCATGACACCCCACATTATTGCAAAGATTATTCAAAATAGACTACCAGTACCGCACTTAAATAAACTAAAACAACAAATCTTTTATATAATAAAACAAAACCCCTAGTGGGGACTTTTTCATTTCGGAAAAAGAATGTTTCCTTATTAAGTATTAATTTAATTATAATAATTATTTTAAGAAAATATTTTTAGTCGAAAAAACTTAAATATTTCCTGTTTTGGCCAAAATTTATAAGAAAATCGTATCCCATACTCAAACATATAAAAAGCAAAAGACACGCATGCACCATGTAGCTATTTTTCATTCTTTTGTTCCAAAAATATAAAATTAACAAAAAATAAATAAATAAATAAAAAAAAAGAAAGCGGAACTCTACTCTTCACCCATTCATTCTCACTCGCACATACACAAAAGAGGAATGCTAGAACCACATAATTTTTACAAAATATTTTCTACACAATGATGTGTCATGTAAACTTGTGGATGTATTTAAGAGAGAGAATTAAAAAGTAAGTTAGAGAATACCACTAACTATATGACACATCATTGTGTGGAAAATATTTTGTAAAAGTTTTGTGGTTCTAGCATTCCTCTACACAAAAAGTGTATTGTTTCCTTTTCCCAAACCCAGCAACCCCAACCCATGACGANTTTTTTTTTTTTTTTTTTTTTTTTTTTTTTTTTTTTTTTTTTTTACAGTAGGACAAACTGCTTTGAAAGCCACCTCGTACAAAGTGGCAAACACACGAGAAAAGTGCATTGAAAAGCAACATGTTTTTATTCCTTTCGAATTTGATACTTTTAGTTTCCTTGCACCTGAAGCTGTGGAGCTCCTCAACAGAGTCGAACGAGTTATGCATAACAATGTTATTACATCTAGATCTACAAACGTAGTTTTTAGAAGAGTTGGCTTTGCAATTCAAAAAGGACTAGCGGCGCAGCTAGTTGCTCGTTTGACTTGCATCTCTATGTAAATCAAAAGATTTAATATTATAATAATATAAAAAAAAAATTGTTTTTATCAAATAGAATTAATTAAAAAAGAAAAAGTATATACCGAGTGAGAGAGAAAGTCAATCAAATACAAACACAAATCTCACCCACAAGATCTAAATTCCAATCCAACGGCTCCCCTCCCCGATCCGCAACCTTCACTCTCATTGGCTCCCTCCCACCCCCCTTACACCCCTATAAATACAAACACAAACACAAACGCATTTTCATTCCATCACAACCTACCTACTTATCTCTCTACTCACAGCAAATTCAAAATGGCGGGAAGAGGTAAGACATTAGGATCAGGAGGAGCAGCAAAGAAGGCGACATCAAGAAGTAGCAAAGCTGGGTTACAGTTTCCAGTTGGTCGTATTGCGAGGTTTTTGAAAGCTGGCAAGTATGCTGAGCGTGTTGGTGCTGGTGCTCCGGTGTACCTTGCTGCTGTGCTTGAGTATCTCGCCGCTGAAGTAAGTTTTGTTAACTGATTTGTTTTGAAATTGAGAAATTAGGGTTAGGGTTTTGGAAGTGGGAAATTTGGGGGTTTATGTTTTGGGTTGAATTGAAGGAATTCGTTAAAGGGTTATTGTTGTTTTGATGTTAATTTGTCTTTTATGAAGTCAATTTTGTGATTTGAGCTGAAATTGTTAGGGTTAGGGTTTTTAAATTTTTACAAAACTTGGGGCTTTTGGGCTTTTTGTTAAAAGGGAACAATTTGGTTCAAGGGTTATTGTTCTCTTGATGTTAATTAGTTATTTGTGAAGTCAATTTTGTGATTTGAGCTGAAATTATTAGGGTTAGTGTTTTATTGTTCTTTTTGTAAAATTTGGGGCTTTTGGGTTTTTGGTTAAAATTGAAGAATTTGGTTCAAGGGTTTTTGTTTTTTGGTTGTTTATTAACTGGTTATGAAGTGAATCTTCTGATTTGATCTGTAATTTTAGTGTTAGGGTTTTTAATGTTAGTAATTTTTGTGGGTTTTTGGTTTTTAGTTATCTAATTGTGAATCAATGATCTGCAGGTTCTTGAATTAGCTGGAAACGCAGCACGTGACAACAAGAAGACCAGAATTGTGCCAAGACACATCCAATTAGCTGTCAGGAACGACGAAGAACTTAGCAAGCTTCTTGGTGATGTGACCATTGCTAACGGTGGAGTTATGCCCAACATCCACAACCTTTTGCTACCAAAGAAGGCCGCTGGTTCAAAGCCATCTGTTGACGATGACTAGGGCGTGATGGTGTTTCATGTTGAATGTGGGATGTTAGGTTTTTGAAATGTTTCTGAATCTGTGTTAGTAGAAAGTGTTAGTGATAGGGGTTTGATTAGATTGTATGTTTATAAATGTTCCATTTAGTGAGACAGTTGGATCTTGTTATGAAATGCAATGGTTTTAGTTCAATTATTATGTTTTATGATTGTGATTTTGTTATTTAAATGTTAGCTGATATGTTTACCTTAATTATGTTGTTAAGATATGCTTAATGGGCAATGGCAATGTCTGAACATGCTATAGATGTTATAGAAAATGCAGACATCATGAGTTCATAACGAGCTAAAAGCTAAATAGCAAACACAATGGGAAGACAAGATCTAACCAGTGAAATTGTTATGCATATTACAAAATGTTTAAGCAATCACACCATTAGTTAAAAAAAATGTTGGGTTGACTTGCTATAACTATTTTAGCTCATAAGAACTCGGACCATCCTTAGTGCAGGTATATTCAAAGAATCGAAGGTCTGAGTTTGAAACATTTGTTCTCCATAAATAAGTCTTCTCCTGTCGTACAATCATTTATGGTGAAATCGATTAAAGAATTTAAGCATCTAAAATAGCAATTAGCTTTGTACTTGAGATGTCTTGGTCCAAACTCCAAAGTCATCCGTTCTTGCAAACTGTGGTGGTTTTTGACAGTTTTGACTTACTTAACTACATATGAGTTAATTTGTGATTATCTTGAAAGGGTTGGATCAGAAAAGATTAGCTTAAAAGGAACGAATCAGACATCTTAAAAGTCAATACCGCTTTGGCAATCTGATTTATATAAACCAAAAAGCTGGAAAACAAGTGTTTGACCCGACTGATGCATATCGCATTTCTAGATTTTTTCTAGAAGGATGCAAGTCATGTCATCTAGCGTAGGCGTCAAGAGAATACCTGGTGTATTTGACGGAAAAATCTGCAATCTATCCTCATCTCCAGTAGAACTACAACTATCTCTCCNAATCTGTGTTAGTAGAAAGTGTTAGTGATAGGGGTTTGATTAGATTGTATGTTTATAAATGTTCCATTTAGTGAGACAGTTGGATCTTGTTATGAAATGCAATGGTTTTAGTTCAATTATTATGTTTTATGATTGTGATTTTGTTATTTAAATGTTAGCTGATATGTTTACCTTAATTATGTTGTTAAGATATGCTTAATGGGCAATGGCAATGTCTGAACATGCTATAGATGTTATAGAAAATGCAGACATCATGAGTTCATAACGAGCTAAAAGCTAAATAGCAAACACAATGGGAAGACAAGATCTAACCAGTGAAATTGTTATGCATATTACAAAATGTTTAAGCAATCACACCATTAGTTAAAAAAAATGTTGGGTTGACTTGCTATAACTATTTTAGCTCATAAGAACTCGGACCATCCTTAGTGCAGGTATATTCAAAGAATCGAAGGTCTGAGTTTGAAACATTTGTTCTCCATAAATAAGTCTTCTCCTGTCGTACAATCATTTATGGTGAAATCGATTAAAGAATTTAAGCATCTAAAATAGCAATTAGCTTTGTACTTGAGATGTCTTGGTCCAAACTCCAAAGTCATCCGTTCTTGCAAACTGTGGTGGTTTTTGACAGTTTTGACTTACTTAACTACATATGAGTTAATTTGTGATTATCTTGAAAGGGTTGGATCAGAAAAGATTAGCTTAAAAGGAACGAATCAGACATCTTAAAAGTCAATACCGCTTTGGCAATCTGATTTATATAAACCAAAAAGCTGGAAAACAAGTGTTTGACCCGACTGATGCATATCGCATTTCTAGATTTTTTCTAGAAGGATGCAAGTCATGTCATCTAGCGTAGGCGTCAAGAGAATACCTGGTGTATTTGACGGAAAAATCTGCAATCTATCCTCATCTCCAGTAGAACTACAACTATCTCTCCATCTTTATCATGGCAATATAAACCAGCTGAACATAATCAAGAAAATGGGCCTGGAGCCAACTGTTGCGTAGGACCTTCAGGTTGATTTGGGTCATTACTTTTCGGTGTCTCGAATGACGGGTCATCTTTCTTTTTCGGTGGTTTTATAGGAGCAGCTTGAATCTCCTTACACACTTTTTCCAAAATAACCAAAAAATCCCTTACAACCGTAAACAATCTCAACCCTTCATCTTTCTTCGAATTTCCATGAAAATAATCCGCTGTATCTTTCATAAGCACCATTATTCTTTTTTCTTCCTCAAGCATCCACGCAATATCTTTCTCAGCATTCTCAACAAAGCCCGACAATATAAGCCAGAACTCATCACCTTCTTCTTCTCCTGATTGTTCTTCCAAATTCTTCATATCCGTGTTTAAAGATTCACGGGCCTTCACAAGTCCATGGCCCAGTTTTGAAACCGAGCTGGTTAACCCATCAGTATCGATAATTGCAGCTTTAGTAACATTCTCGAGCTCGGTACTTAAACCTGATACTACTTCAAGACCGAGTTTACAATAATGTTCATCGCAATCTTCTGGAAGTGGGTCAAGAAGAAGATACTCTGTCTTAATGTTGGAATCAGATTTACCATCTTTTGCAGCCCGAACAGCTCTTAAACCTTCACCCCGCATGATTTCTTGAACTACAAAGTGTAAGAGAGTTGTTTTTCCATCGATTCCTTTGACATCTGAGAGTTTTAAGAGCGTATCGAGTTTAAAAGCGGTTGCACTGCCACGGAAAGTTCCGACATTCATACGGTTCCCAGTTTTTAGAACAGCTTCCAAGAGTTTGTGGAATAACCGGCTTTTCTTAAGTTCTATACAAGCGGCCTAAGGAGTTGTGTTAAAATATAATTTAATTAGCCAGTAATTAAAAAGAATGTAATTTATACCAAACCATGGAACTTCAATATTAAGATGCACAGATTCAAAGTTTAACCTCTAAAGTTTCAAGGGATTCTTTGATATTTGCTTCCTCATCTTGAAGAGTACTCATGAATAGCAGAGATTCTAGCCTTTTAAATGCATAAGGGATTTCAACCAAAACTTTTAAAAATCGTTCTGCAGCTCCCAGCCGACTTAGATCCCCACCATATAGCCTCAGCTTCAGTTCTTCTTCACTAGTCGGTGCCATTTTTAGTAATGTTTGAACGATTTCTATTGGAAGCTCGTTTCCTGATTCAACTTTTAAAGATTAGCAACACCTTCAAAAAGCATTGAATCTCATCAAGTTACATACAGATTATAGCTTTATCCAGCAATACTACTAAAATGGCTATTTGCATAAAATACCAGCTTACTTTTTCATCTGTCTCGTTTCAATCATAGTACTTTCATTTCAGTACATTCGAGACACTAAAAGATGGTTTCGTGCCGCATTCGGGTCATATTGTAACCCATAATCATATCACCTTTTTTTTTGTTATGTAATGACCCAAACAGAATATAAAGCCTTTTTAAATGACTCGCATGTAAGAAAAACGTACAATGACTAAAACATGAAAAATTTGAAAGATGATGTTGAAAAAAGAGAGCTAATAACCTTCAATGAGTGCCGTAGATACTTCTTCTGTTGTCACGTTCAATGCTTTAAGAAGAATCGACAAATTTTGTGCTTTTTTAGGATCAATAATTTGAATGAAATGCGCTGTGTTTTCTTTAGCAGGACCATTCTTCGTGTCCTGATCTTTGTTTCTACCAGGCGGGCCTTGATATCCAAATAAACTTTCAATCATTTCTTCATTGAACCTATTGATTACTAGACTCATTATGTTCTGTAATTTACTCATAAAATTATAAATAAGTAGGGATGGATCAAATGAGAATACAAAAAATAGTTAAGAACAAAAGAACACTTCCAGGCCCTTAGATAAAGAAACGATAAATGGTTCAGATTGAATCTACTCACATTATCTTACATATGAATAAAGTATTTTTTGTAAGTGTTCTTTTGTTCTCAAGTTCTTTAGTGTTCTCAAAAGAACTCACAACTTACTGAAAGGACCCTGATTTAATCTTATCCCAAACCATTTGTTGATCAGGTTTAGCCATAACCTTGTCCCAAAAGAATGGTTTTAACTTGGCTTTAGAAACATCTGCTTGATCACCACGACGATGAACTTTGCTTGCTCCTGATCGTCGAGGAGGTGGTGGTGGTCNGAGCTTCAATATTAAGATGCACAGATTCAAAGTTTAACCTCTAAAGTTTCAAGGGATTCTTTGATATTTGCTTCCTCATCTTGAAGAGTACTCATGAATAGCAGAGATTCTAGCCTTTTAAATGCATAAGGGATTTCAACCAAAACTTTTAAAAATCGTTCTGCAGCTCCCAGCCGACTTAGATCCCCACCATATAGCCTCAGCTTCAGTTCTTCTTCACTAGTCGGTGCCATTTTTAGTAATGTTTGAACGATTTCTATTGGAAGCTCGTTTCCTGATTCAACTTTTAAAGATTAGCAACACCTTCAAAAAGCATTGAATCTCATCAAGTTACATACAGATTATAGCTTTATCCAGCAATACTACTAAAACGGCTATTTGCATAAAATACCAGCTTACTTTTTCATCTGTCTCATTTCAATCATAGTACTTTCATTTCAGTACATTCGAGACACTAAAAGATGGTTTCGTGCCGCATTCGGGTCATATTGTAACCCATAATCATATCAACTTTTTTTGGTATGTAATGACCCAAACAGAATATAAAGCCTTTTTAAATGACTCGCATGTAAGAAAAACGTACAATGACTAAAACATGAAAAATTTGAAAGATGATGTTGAAAAAAGAGAGCTAATAACCTTCAATGAGTGCCGTAGATACTTCTTCTGTTGTCACGTTCAATGCTTTAAGAAGAATCGACAAATTTTGTGCTTTTTTAGGATCAATAATTTGAATGAAATGAGCTGTGTTTTCTTTAGCAGGACCATTCTTCGTGTCCTGATCTTTGTTTCTACCAGGCGGGCCTTGATATCCAAATAAACTTTCAATCATTTCTTCATTGAACCTATTGATTACTGGACTCGTTATGTTCTGTAATTTACTCATAAGATTATAAATAAGTAGGGATGGATCAAATAAGAATACAAAAAATAGTTAAGAACAAAAGAACACTTCCAGGCCCTTAGATAAGAAATGATAAATGGTTCGGATTGAATCTATTCACATTATCTTACATATGAATAAAGTATTTTTTGTAAGTGTTCTTTTGTTCTCAAGTTCTTTAGCATTCTCAAAAGAACTCACAACTTACTGAAAGGACCCTGATTTAATCTTATCCCAAACCATTTGTTGATCAGGTTTAGCCATAACCTTGTCCCAAAAGAATGGTTTTAACTTAGCTTTAGAAACATCTGCTTGATCACCACGACGATGAACTTTGCTTGCACCTAATCGTCGAGGAGGTGGTGGTGGCCCACCCCCACTTCCTCCAAGTTTAGGCGGCGGAGGTGGTACTCCTCCGGTAGGCGGTGGTGGAGGCGGTGCACCTCCGGCAGACGGTGGTGGAGATGGTGTTCCTCCTGTAGGCGCTGGTGGTGCTCCTCCTGTAGGTAGTGGTGGTGGCTCGGGAGCCGACTGAGGAGATTTGGAGGGTGGTTGAGGAGTGTTGATGGCTGGTGATAAAACAGGAGATGAGACATTAACATGTGGTTTTCGAGAAGATGATTCTACCTCAATAGGAGACGGTTTTGGAGACAATTCTGTCGCTACAACAGGAGACTCTGTATTTCCTGTATGACGCTGAGAAAAATCCATCATTCTGGTTGGTCGTAAAGATGATTCTGCCCTTACAGCTCTAGGTTTCAAAGTGTGCCGCATGGACTCTTTTACCCTTCCAACTGGAGGCTGCATAGAAGGATCCAACGCCTTCATTTCCAAACCTGAATCAACCGAGACTTGTGTTGATTCATTTTCAGTATTCCCGTTTTTACCCTTTGTGTTCGATGTTTTTTTTGAATTTCCAAAACTAAAACTCAGAAGAGGCTTTTCATCATTTTGATCACCCGAAACAACACATTTCCTAATATAACAATAAAACAGAAAGCCGGCAAGACAAAGTGTCACGACTGCAGTAACAATTACAACAACCACCACCATTTCATTACTAACACTTCCTTCAGCCAACTTGCGCCTTGTAGGACCANAGTTAAGAACAAAAGAACACTTCCAGGCCCTTAGATAAGAAATGATAAATGGTTCGGATTGAATCTATTCACATTATCTTACATATGAATAAAGTATTTTTTGTAAGTGTTCTTTTGTTCTCAAGTTCTTTAGCATTCTCAAAAGAACTCACAACTTACTGAAAGGACCCTGATTTAATCTTATCCCAAACCATTTGTTGATCAGGTTTAGCCATAACCTTGTCCCAAAAGAATGGTTTTAACTTAGCTTTAGAAACATCTGCTTGATCACCACGACGATGAACTTTGCTTGCACCTAATCGTCGAGGAGGTGGTGGTGGCCCACCCCCACTTCCTCCAAGTTTAGGCGGCGGAGGTGGTACTCCTCCGGTTGGCGGTGGTGGAGGCGGTGCACCTCCGGCAGACGGTGGTGGAGATGGTGTTCCTCCTGTAGGCGCTGGTGGTGCTCCTCCTGTAGGTAGTGGTGGTGGCTCGGGAGCCGACTGAGGAGATTTGGAGGGTGGTTGAGGAGTGTTGATGGCTGGTGATAAAACAGGAGATGAGACATTAACATGTGGTTTTCGAGAAGATGATTCTACCTCAATAGGAGACGGTTTTGGAGACAATTCTGTCGCTACAACAGGAGACTCTGTATTTCCTGTATGACGCTGAGAAAAATCCATCATTCTGGTTGGTCGTAAAGATGATTCTGCCCTTACAGCTCTAGGTTTCAAAGTGTGCCGCATGGACTCTTTTACCCTTCCACCTGGAGGCCGCATAGAAGGATCCAACGCCTTCATTTCCAAACCTGAATCAACCGAGACTTGTGTTGATTCATTTTCAGTATTCCCGTTTTTACCCTTTGTGTTCGATGTTTTTTTTGAATTTCCAAAACTAAAACTCAGAAGAGGCTTTTCATCATTTTGATCACCCGAAACAACACATTTCCTAATATAACAATAAAACAGAAAGCCGGCAAGACAAAGTGTCACGACTGCAGTAACAATTACAACAACCACCACCATTTCATTACTAACACTTCCTTCAGCCAACTTGCGCCTTGTAGGACCATCATTAGGCTTGTGTAAAAATGAGACTAAATACTCTACATACCACTTTCTACTTGGTTTATTTTTTCTGACATCGGATAAAACGATTCGTTTAACTCTTAAACAATCCAGGATAATTTTTTTGACATGGGGGTCTTGGACTTGTATAGCTTTTATTATTCTTTGTTTTCCTATAAGGGTTTTATCGTCATTGCAGTACTGTAAATCTTGAAAATCTTGTATTGAATACACTAACTCTGCTCCACAGTTTGCCCATAGTATCTCTGCCTGCATCCATGTAACTTCATCAAATCTCATGGCCATAGTAATTATCATTCTTTTGTCCATCAAAACTTGAGGACCAATCTGGTACAACAATACATGATAGATGAAGAATTTACTGTTTTTGCATACTCCACAGTTGTGTTGGCTAGTAATCACAGAACTATCTAGTGTATTTTCTTTCTGTTTTGTTCTCATGATTCACAAATCCCTTTTAATAAACCGCTAAAATAAGAGGAGTATATTATTTGACAAGGAAGTAAGCTAAAAAAACTTTTTTACTGAATCCAACCGCTCTATGCTAATAAGCCTCCAAACAAGACCAGCACAACAAACACATGGTTCATAGCACAATGAAGCAAGTCGCAAAGAGGTCTACAGTACATAATATAAGACAATGTTTACATTTTCATATGTTGTAACATAATAGAGTTATCGGACAAACAACTGTTTGAGAATCAAGCAAACAACTTCCAAACTGTTTGTATGTTAACACAATAAGCAGATAAACAAGTAGTCCCAAATAGCATCAAAAGTAATGTATCAAAATGCGATAAAACGGATATTCAATCATAATAAGCTCACATAATGCACATGTGTAAACAAGTCTCAAAGCAACCACCACCAAATAGCCTAATGGTAAGGCACCTGACCTACTCACAAGAGGTCTACTGGTCTAGGGTTCAAACCTCACTAAGTGCACTTTGAGGGTTGCTAGGAAATGGGTTAGAGTTTTCCTTTTTTTGGGGGAACCATGGTTTCCGACCTTTTAGCCGACTAATTCACGGGGTTTTAACCCACAGTCACACAGACTTAAATCAGGTAAAATAGTCACTATACATGTAAACAATTATTCTCAAAGCAACAATTGAAAACATGCAATCATTTGAAACATGTAACAATGAAGCTCAAAGTAAGAGCAACTAGTACCATATTATTATCATCATCCATCATTTCGTCCCAATCGACACGATCATCGCGTTTCCTATCCCTATCCCTATCTGAAACCACCACCAAAGGGTATACTAAAAACATTATGACAATGACCACCACCCCTTTGGCGCCCATTAAACACCATGCATTATAACATAATGCATTGATCATCGCCAAAAAACTCAAAAAAAATTAAAAA
>LBNU01029209.1:81834-93102 GCA_014162995.1 Artemisia annua
TTTTTTTTTTTTTTTTTTTTTTTTTTTTTTTTTTTTTTTTTTTTTTTTGGAATTTAGCTAGGAAGCTAATGGTTCTGACGGCACTACTTAAGTCTTAACGGTTTAGGAGTTATGTTCAAAACAATAGGTTGCGATTGTATTTTGAGATAATGGATAAACGGCAACAACGATTAAGGCTCAACGGTGTGGCTTAAAGGTGGCAGCTTAAGATGTTCGGCCATGTCCATGGATCAGATATAAAGCTCCAATACCATATTGATTGATGCAATTCCCCATGTATATATGAACAACATATAGATAATGATTAATTGATTACAAACAAAACTAATAAAACATTAAAGTGAGCCACTAACTTAATATGTTTAATTGGAGGGCTGAGCGAAACCAATCGGTGAACCGAGACGAACAAGTTTAACCGAAACCGAAACGAACTTAGTCGGTTTGGTTTTATATATTTTTACGGTTTTCGGTTTTTGTTTTACTCGGTTTGGTTCAGTGTAGGCCAAAACCGAGAGAACACACTTAAATCGTCTAAACCCAAACTAACCGACACAAAAACGAAACCGACCGGATTACTTTGGTCCTGTTTTCGGTTCATGTCTTCCGCAAATCAATTTCAGTTCGGTTCAAATCAGTTTTGAGCAGATGCTCAGTCTTATTAATACGCCTAAACATACATGCTTATATTAGTTAAGTGTGTAACAAGACATATTGAGTTTAAACTTTAAAATACGGTCAATCAAGTCATATTTAAGAAGTCTAATTAACATTAACATAATAAGAGCATTGCTAAAACCTCTTATAATATCTTCTTATATATTTTAACTCATTTTATGTATTTAAGCCGTCAATTTTGACACTTGATAGAATTTTTTGAGTAGGATATGAATTATTTGTCGGAGAAAATAACTTTTTGTAAAAGAAAAGAGCATTTTACACCTAATAAACATTCATGAAAAAATGCTTTGAAACCAAAAATAATAAATTTTGGAACTAGACACGTGTTTTCAAAATACATACGTAAAATACTCCATGACTCATCAGTCATCAAACCCGCAAGAAAAATTGCATGCCAAACACTTTAATTCCAAAATAAAGAGGAAAATCTTCAATTGTATTGCATGTAAGTGATTGAACTTAAATCTACTTTGCAAAAGCAAACACTTTTTAACTATACTAGTTGTATTCTCAAAGATCAGTTTTGTTGCTATTCAATCAAGGTTTCTTTGGTAGTTTGTTACATGCATGTGGTCTAATTTACTTTCAAAGGTTGCAATTTAGGATTTTGATTATGTGTTTCAGTAATTTTGAGATTTTGGTTGGTGCATAATTTATCATTATTAATTATTACGTGATCTTCTTTTTGTTATATATTACAGGAAAGACAATGAGTTCGAATATTTGGATGACACCAGTGAAAAAGATGATAAAATAAATCATAAAATGTATTGCATGCCCAAACACCCCCTTATTGTGAATAGAGGGACTGGTATATAGAAGTGTAATGTTTCTGTAATGCTCCTTCGATATCAAATTATCAATCAAAAAACAAATATTCCGAATTATCATGACATGTACAAGGCATTTAAAGGCATTTTTATTTAACTTATTTTTGGGCTTATGAGCTTATCTCACCTCGGCTTATATTCTATAAGCCCAATTTTCTGGCTTATTTTCAAACTTGTGGGCTTATATAAGTTTATTATGATATAACAAGCTTATATAAGCCAATAAGTTTCAAAATAAGCCTGAAAAATCGAGCTTATGAAATATAAACTGAAGTGACATAAGCTCGTAAGCTCAAGCTTAAGCTTAAACAAACACCCTCTAGATAACAAGCCTTCCTCTCTTCCAGATATACTGACTTGGTCAAAATGGCGAGATAAATTGATATTTTTCATTGTAGCAGGGTGATGTATTTTTTGGTATCTTAGCTTAGTTTCAATAACCATTGCTTGGCATGTATTGTTCGTTTCAAAAATGATATTTATGTTTGATGTTGTTGGTTGGTTATCTTCATTATTGGGTTTTTCGACGGTTGTCTGATCATTTACTGACATGTGATTAACAGAAACATGAGTTATGGTTCTTTATGTTATAAAACTAGGAAAACAATAAATGCTTCATTTCAGATCCGAGTGAGTATATGAACTTATTTTCGGTTGTGCAAAGGATGTAAGCGTTTAGCTTTTGCTTTCTAATTTGAATATATTATTTCAATGTTTGTTACACTTCCATTATGGATTCTAAATTTCCAAGTTTGTTAGAGCTCGTGCACCATGTCACTTTGTTTGGAAGTTTAAGTGTAAACTTTTTTGGTCTCTCGTGTTTGTTGGTTTAGTATGTGTATACGTACGTAACTACTATCCCGAGTTAAACTTCATGGTGCCAATCTTACAAGTGTTTTTGTGTTGCTAAACTTTTGCAGCATTCTCATGTCAGTGAGCAAATCCTTTAAGATGGAAGTTCAAGGTTTGCCTACGGATACAATTAACACAACCTTCCTTCAAGTATAATACAGAAAATTGTGACTCATATGTCTATGCGAGATGCGTTCAGAACAAGTATATTATCTCAGAACTGGAGAGATTACTGTTTGAACATTCCCAAACTCAAGTTTGATGATGAAGTCTTTCAAGGAGCGGCTTTGAAAGACTTATCCATTAACTGTAAACTCTTACATGTTATCTATCCAATCCTCTTATTACACAAAGGTCCGATACTTAAATTTTCTCTTTGTCACTCTCAGTTAAGTAGTTGTCGTGAGATTGACCAAATAATACTTCACCTATCGAGGCATGCTACTGTGAAGAAGTTTACTCTTTCCATTGGGGTAGGCGACGGTCATAAGTTATTGCCATCGTTCTTCACGTTGCAGCAATTAGTAAAATTAGAACTCCAAAATTGTGCATTTCAACCTCCTTCAGCATTCAAGGGATTTAGTAATCTTATCAGTTTATCCTTCGACAAAGTCAGCATTACATCAAAAGCTCTTCTACGTTTTATCTTAAATTGCCCACTGCTTAAGGATTTCACTCTGGTATGGTCCAACAGGAATTACTATTCTCGTAACTGACTATTGGTCATATAATTTATTCGGAAATCAACTTGGTTGCATAAATAAAACCATATACTTTATCATTGTTAATTATTTTTATATGCAATCAACCCTTTCTTTGTTCCTGAGTTTTAAGTTGGAGATCGAGAAGAGAAGAGAAACGAAATGGAAAGGAAATTAGAAAAAAAAATGTATTCCCAGGTTTTGTATGGAGAGAAGAGAATAGTGGAGGGAAGATTTGGAGAGAAAGCAAATTATAACATGTTTTTTCTACGTTTCCTTTCTCTCCTTTCCTACTCGAGAACACACAATATAAAACTATATCTATTTCTCCCCTCTTCTTTTCTCTCATGTTTCTCTTCTCCCATTCTATTCTTTCATATATATATACTCGAGAACAGATAGAAGCTCCTTTATTTGATGGCATTTTAATCTGATCTGATTTTAATTGCTGCAGATTGGAGATGAGAAACATTTTATGGGATGTTGGAATTCTGACTTTGCTGAGCTATTCGAGTGTTTACCTATAATCGAGTGTCTGCATATGAGTTCGTATCCTATTAAGGTGATTCATATTGATCCAAGATTATATCTATAATAGCAGAAATACAACTATGCTTGCTAATTTCTTTTATTGGTTTTTGGATAAAGTGTTTTGCTATAGGTGTTATACCAAAGAAGCTCCCGACCTCGCTAGACCATCTCACATATCTTTGTTTATCTGGTGTGTCCTTTGGGAGAGAAATTGAGTTGCAATCTGCACTTCTTTTGATTACAAGCTCACCAAAGATAGAGACAATTGTCATTGAGGTAAATAGTATACATACTAGAATGACACCTATATATGATTCACATTTTATTTTTCATTAAGAGAAATGTATTTTGTTTTTTAAAAGATGGACCATAACCCAAAGGAAGCCGTGTCACAAGCTGCCATGAACTTTCTTGATTTGCAAGAAGAGTACTCTACCTTGGATCATCTCCGTGTTATACAAATTGAAGACTTCTCCAACATGAAGCCTGTAATGGATTTTGTGAAGCTTATCTTGGCCAAGTCACCAATGCTGAAGTTAATAGATATAATGATTGACAAACGGGTTGATGTTAATGATGAAGTTAAGATGCTAAAGGAGTTGATACAATATCCGCGTGCATCAACTAGAGCAGAAATCATATTCGAGCGTCCATAAGTTTGGGCTGTTTATGAATCTAGTGATGGGTTGTGATGAGTGATGACTGGATTATAGATTGTTAGAGGATCACTTTGGTCGAGTACCTTGAACATAGTGGTTTGTTTTAGTACCTTGAACCTTAGTCTACCTACACTTTTGGAGCTAATGCTTGCGACATTATTTAAAAGTAGTTTATTTTCTTTGTTTGTAGTAAATTCCCGCTTAAGTGTTTATGGAAGAATAACTTGTTCCGTTCATTGAAATCTGCTTTTTGAGAGTAAGTGATGAGATTACGTTTCTAACAGGGACGTGCAATTGTGTTTTTTGGCTGTATGTATTTTGGTTGGCGTCGATCTATCAAAATGATGTATCAGGTTCATGGTTTGAACATGATTTCTGGGATTTGAGGCAGAACGAAATTTTAAGTGTAAATGATTAGTTATCCGAAGGTGTCTAGGCCACGGGCCACCATTAGCCTACGTTTATGTTCATATTATGGCCAAAAAAGTTTGTGAACAACTGAACACTTAACAGCGTAAATTGCAAACTTCACCACGAACGGATAAGTTACAGTTCAAACTTTAAGAGCATTCATATCCATTTTTCATGAAGTTTCACCATATGAATTTATCGCTTGAGATAGAAGCATATCACAAAAGGGGATGTAGCTCAGATGGTAGAGCGCTCGCTTAGCATGCGAGAGGTACGGGGATCGATACCCCGCATCTCCATTCTTTTTTGGCATATAAACTTTTCATCATCTTATTGCAGGTCTACCACTGTATATGTAACTTCCGATATGTGTAGTGTTTTATTTATTATTATTATTATTATTATTTATATATTTTTTTAATTATAAACATCACTTTATTATAAAATAATAGGATTTACAAGAAATTAGTGGGGAGCCGAGATACTAACTGGGCCCCCACTCCTCTAGCTATTGCGAAGCTAATCCTACTAAAAATATGAGCAGCAGCACGTGCTCCAATGTCTTGAGTCACCGAGAATCTTCGGATACGCTTTAGTAAGGTCACCGCATCCTTCTCAAGTTCTCCAAAAGAAGAGAATGAAAAGGGGAGAAACCCATATCCAATATCCGCGCATTTAGACTTGTACTTGACGCGTTTACGTTGTGCGGCTTCAATAACCGCACGACCCGACACAAAATCAACCATACCGGTTTGCGTCAAGTGTGATGACCCAGTAAGATCAACACATTTTTAATTTTGATGCAGATTAAAAAAAAAAAGTGTAAAAAGAATTAAGCCCGAAAAAGCCGTCATGTCTATTTGCTTAATAGTTAATAAGCATTTGTGATAATG
The DNA here is from genome assembly GCA_014162995.1 of Artemisia annua. Taxonomy (NCBI): domain Eukaryota; kingdom Viridiplantae; phylum Streptophyta; class Magnoliopsida; order Asterales; family Asteraceae; genus Artemisia; species Artemisia annua. The sequence continues at coordinate 87,390 of LBNU01029209.1, forward strand.
TTTATGTGGTGTATAACATACAGAAATGGACAAGTATGAATCTGTTAAAATTTCTAAGGCATTAGGAGTTTATGTTGTTTAGAGCTTTGAAACAGGAATAATCAAGAAATGTAACTCAAGACGCGTAAGAGTTTCGGCTATGTATAAGCTAAACAATGTTGGATCTCTATTATAGTATACAACAATCAACAATGTCAAGAAATTTGATCGAACATAATTCACAATCACGACATAAACATTTTCATGGCATAACAAGGTTTACGCCATTCTAGTCATGACTTCTTGAAGAATAACCGTTGTATCTTTATACAGTAATTCTGTTTGAGGAAGGTCTTGTTGCTTTACCGCATCTTCTAGCTGTAAACAATAAAACAGAAATGAGCAAAACAAGTACATTTTGAGTTTTAACTTTCGACATTGATTTTTGTATGCACATTGACTTGATGTAGCTACCTTTTCGACCGTGTTGAACAATCTATTTGCAAGATCGAGGAGTGGCGGCTTATCATCAGGTGTAGCAGCAGTGATCACTTTATCGAAGTCAAAGTACATAAAAGTTGATTTCAACCGTAGATACTTTCTTACATAGTTCCACGCATCTTTGCCTATCAAATCCCCTAACGCTAGAAGATCAAAGGCATACTTCTTTAGCCGAAACTGCCTTCCTTTAGTCCCTATATCGGCTATATACACACCCGTCTTTAAAAAAGACCTTGTGCCCGTCTCCACATTATCGATCACTACAAGTAAACGGCTATTATCAAACAAAGATACTATATTTTGACTTTATAAGTCAAAATTTTGAAAGTTCAAACTCTAAATTTGATTGGACTTTTTTACTTTTCTTAATTTTTTTTAAAAAGTTTCAAAAGCTCACAATGATTTATAGCTACTGCAAAAAAATATCAGTCATAAGTGGTAAACCAATTAATAATCTTGTACCAAAAAGTGATAGTTTTGACCTTAAAAGTCAAAGTTAACATCTTTTTCCTAACGAAAAACTGTGATAAGTATTAAAAGATGGATATTAGAGAGTTACTGTTTGAGGCTCGTGGTATCGGTATAGGTCCATTGAGCCAAAAACCATTGTCATCGGCTAAGGAGACCGCAACGTTAGAATTTGCAAAGAGTCCAATAGTGCCAAGGCCTAATGCTACTCTCCTTGTTGGTTTTATTGGGTTGTCCTGACTTTCCTCCATCTTGTTTCCTTGCAAACGCGCAGCAGATACATCGGGCCTAGGCTTCGGGTCACCTGAAAGCTTTGAAATGACGGGAAATGTGCTGAAAATTTGGTTCAAATTTGCTGTTGGAGCCATGGGTGTAGTGTGTGTGTTAAGTTGATAAGTGTGTTATGGGTTTTTGAGGCGTCATGATAGGAAAATATTGGTGGGCATTATTGGCCACGAAATTGACATCCTAAAAACTAAGGGTATTAATGTAATTTTTTTGTTTCACTTCAAAGAATAAGCAAAACTATCATTTGGCACCAAGGTAAGCAAAACTTTTGAAAATTAATGGTTGTGTGTGACGATTTTTTTTAAGAAAAAAATTACTCTATCATTATTGCCCACTTAAAAGAGCTAATTGCAAGCATCAGAATATTCGAATTTTTTCATTAAGGCCATTATTTTTTAAAACTAAGTATAACTTTTTTCATTAAGGCCGTTATTTTTTAAAACTAACTTATAAACCATCAAAAAAAATATTCGTTTCTATCAAGTTTAGACAATTTTTTTAATCCAAACTTTGTGAAATAACAATAATAAAGCTAATATTAATGTGTCAAAACAATGTATTCTCTTATAATTTAACTAGCCTATAGACCCGTGATAAATCACGGGTAGCTAATAATAATTTGCTTAAAAAACATAAAGTTAAAGCAAATGATGCTTCAAGTGATATGTAAAACATAAACGTATAGCAACTCAGTAAATTAGAGCAACACTTGAACCCTCAATAGAAGTCATGCGATTCACACAATCACACTGCAAATTCTAGAAATAAAGAATTAAAGTAAGCTAAATATTAATAGAATAAAATAGACTTCAAATCTTTTACAACAACTGAGTGTCGTATAACTTTAAAAGTGAAAACAAAGAATGAAAATATGAGAATTAGTTGCTTTTGCCTACACGATTAAGTAAGTACCACGTAATTAACTGCATTTGATAGCATATAAGCATGTGATAACCATGGGTGCGATCGAAAAGAGATACTAAGACCATCCCTTAGTGCAATCAAAAACACTTTCATAAAACTTCAAGCATAACCTTTATGTACACCAAAGTAACTGCTATACACTAAGATATTAAGATTACAATATATAATAAGTAACAATATGTAACTAAATGCTAAGTTATGATCCAAGAAAATAAATAGTAGTTTGCATAAAGTAATAGTTACTCCTTGGGGTGAACTTATACTAAATGATGCATTTTGCTAGAGTGATGTGCATGCTAACTAACCTTAGTTACAACGATCCTATAAAAATAAAGTCATTGATCATTATTTGACAATATAGAACAGTGTTTAGCGAAATTGGGGCCACATAAATTGATCATAGGGTACATAGTTTCAATTTTTTTTTAAAATAGTATGCACTTAGAGTTAAACTATCAAAAATTCATAAATAAAAAAATTAGAAAAAAACAAAATTTACACTGCGAGTGCTTGTCGGAGGGCATGCACATACCCTCTACCTCAGGTGTCTCCGCTGCTTAGCGAAATTCATTAAATCACATTTTTCCCTTCCAAAACTGTAACTTAACACTCGATGTATAAAACAACATATATAATGTATCATCTTCAACTGCGCAAGGAATGTGCACTATAAAATTATTTGGAACCTGAAATTCAAATAGAAAAAGACATGGCATAGTTGACTCCCTTAGTTTTGATCTATAAGCTATTGACTCCCTTAGTTTTGATCTAAACCTTTATTGAAACACAATAAGCTATTAGGGCTGAGCAAATCCAATCGAAAACCGACCGAACCGATAAACCGATTGAAACCGGATCGAACCGAACCAAACTTTTTCGGTTCGGTTTCAGTTTTATTTATTTATTTCGGTTTTTGTCGGTTCCGGTTCGATTCGGTTTTTTTCAGTTCGAAACACGAAAACCGAGCCGAGTCGAGTTATTCAGTTCGGTTTCGGTTTTGATATCTATTTCTCGGTTTGAGTTTTTTCCTTGGTTTTCGGCTCGGGCCGGTTTTTGTCGGTTCGGGTCGGGTTTGACCCGATGCTCACCAGCTATATTAAGTTTTACCAAAGATTACTGCTGGCATATTTATATATTAATCTTAAGGTTGACCAAAAAAAAAAAAAAAAAAAAAAAAAAAAACTTGTAAGAGAACTTGCGTGCAATAATCGTAATTGACCGTAACAAAAAAAATCACCAAAACAGTTAATTGAAATTTGGAGATACTAAATATTATAATGATAAGATAAATCCCAAAAAAAAAATATTTACTATTTCGAAATTCGAATAACTCATTTTACTCACATGCGGATGATATTAAAATCATGAAAACACTTGTTGGAATTACTTTGAGTTCAACAATAGCATGCTTCCTTCAAACAATTTATAAAGACCCATAAGATTATGCCTGTTAGTGATTGGAAGTGATAATATATTGACACTATACGTTGAAATTATAAACTGAACTAAGAATGTAGCGTTGAAGATTGCAAATTGAAAGGAAAGAAAGTTAGAGTACATAAATATTTTCCTATAATGATTTCAAAATTTAGAGGTGGGAGAAAAGTGAAAATAAATATTGAAATTATAACAACTTATGTATTAAATATCAGTCAAACACATCTTGATTCAAGGGTGCAAAGTGTATTTTTATTCCATGTGGCATTAGTGACATGGCTTTTATGATGTGGCATGGTTGCCTACATGGCTTTAATGACATGGAGAAATTTCACAAAAACCTTTGTTTATTATATATATATAGATTTTGATTAAATAAAGATGCATGTAACCGAAAGATAACATTGATATTTTACACTTCATTTTTATTTTTTATCGTTTGAATATGTTAAGGGTAACATTATTCTTGTTGTTTCATAATTTTCGGCTAAAAAATTGTCGAAATTAATATAAATAAAAGCAAATAGGTGGCATATAAATTAGTTTTAATAAATTGACGGCAAATGAAAAAAGAAAAAAAGGGAATACTGCACGTTCATAACAGAATATGATTTTTGAATTGATGATATATTTATATTTCCTTTATATAATCATAACAGTTTACATGTAATTTAATTGCGATATGAATGTGGAGTATTCTCTTTTTTCATTTATGTTGTCGATTGATTAAAACTAATTTATATGCCACCTATTTGCTTTCATTTATATCAATTTTAACAACTTGTTAGCCAAAAATTATGAAATAACAAGAATAAACGAACTGAACATTCACAAAATATTTTATGAAACGTTTGGTAAAAACTTTATGTTCATTTATTCGCGAAATGAATGACACCAACAAACTTTTATTCTCATTCACTTAAATTAACAAAAATAAACAAAAATCTCATTCAAAAAATGGTTCAAGTGAAAACTCAGCCGGATCGAATGAAAGACTAGTTTAAAAACATTGCGTACATATTTGACATATATTTGCCAATTATAATTTTGTTATAACTATTAGCCGAATGACAAAAGTTCAATGCAGAACATCTTTTATCTAAAGATCAAACCCTTTAATCTCAACCACCCGTCTAACCTCAATCCAATGGTTCAAATTAATTGCCACTTTAATTTAATTATTAACTGAGGGACATTTCGGTAATTATACTACTCCGTATCTTACTAACTCAACTCCAGGGTCGGTTTGAGATTATTCATTTCTCATTCATTCTCATGGCTTAACCGGTAATTATACACACACAGCTATTTCACATCGAACAACCACCACCACCGCCGTCGGAAACTTCGACGGACTCATCAGAAAATGAAAAACCTTACTTCGAGATCGTCGAACGTATGACGTACTTAAACAATCCTGATGTAATCTCTTCAATGCGTGCTACTGTTGCTGAGGTGCCACGCGCTAGATCCGTTCTCAAAACCCTATGATGATATCAAATCGCTTATAGTTACTTTGCTGTTGAACATAGTTTGATTGCCGATCAGTTTAACCTTTATAACTAGTTTAAGCTTAACAACTCTAATTAAAAGGTGTAATAGAGGAAAGCAGGTGGTGGCATCCAAAGAGATTAAAAGGTTGGTTTTGTATTGTTGGTATGTGGGACAGTGGGAGTGTATGAACAATCAACTAAGCAAGCATGTGCCAGGAAAGTAAATAGCTAAAAGAGTTGATTGTATATATTAGAAGATATATTCTTATACAGAGTATATATTATTTACCAAACGTATTTTATTAGTTTTCAGTCATGTGGGAAGGGTTATTATTTAGATTTTGGAGTCTCTGTATGTTACTACTTGCTACTATTATGCCATTCAAGTAATGGGTGGGTTTTGGTTTTAGAAGTTGTAGTGATGTAACACCCCCAAAATTCGTACAGCGGAAGACTTACAAGCTTTCAGGGTGCTACGGGGAATTGGTATCATCACAAGAATAGATAACAGGATATCATAGATGCAAATGTAAACAAGGTCAACGTAAGGTTAAAGTTTACATTCATCCAAAATCTTTTAAAAGGAAAGCCCATAGTTAATAAAAGTAAATAGGTCCAAAATA
>LBNU01029209.1:97831-124782 GCA_014162995.1 Artemisia annua
TTTTTTTTAATTGTAATGTTTTTATTTTCTATTGTAATGTTCTACTTTTATTAATAAAATGTTTGCTTTTTAATAAATGAAATTGTTGAGGGTGGAATTTGTAAATTTGTAAAAAGTGGTGTTATTTGGTGTAATGATTTCCTGGTGTTTTTTGGTGTTATGTTAATTGGTGTTGAGATGATGTGGCACTGACGTGGCAGACAAAAAGTAGTGTTAACATGGGATATGGTGTTATGACTCCCCATACTCTAAAGTGTGGGTAAAAATATGATTTTTTTCACACTTGTAGGTAAGTATATAAATACTAATAGTAACACTTTAATAAAACAAGTGGGTCCGTACAAGATGCCTTTTTACTTTAAGTTCCACTAATTTTGCCGGTCACTAGGTGATAACTTTTGTTGCTAGAGGATCTTTTAATCAAACTACGACATCAGGATCTTTTCATCAAAATAATTCTCTTAATACGGATGCATGTAATGTTTCTAGTTCTTGAGCTTAAGTATTTTGTAATCTTCCTGTCTTCTAGCTCCTTGTTATTTGAAGTTTAATACAAATAATAGCCATTCTCAAAAACTAAGTGATAACTTTTCATTTAGTGTACCTCTTTAAGTTTGATTCTAAAGATGGTGTTGATCGTGCCCTACAAAGTGGCCCTTGATTACTCCGTAATTCGCCTCTTATTCTTAATAAATGGACTCCGAAGGTGCCCTTGACCAAAAATGAGGTAACTAAGGTTCCGGTTTGGATTAAATTGCATAATGTTCCTTTACTTGCGTATTCGGAAGACGGTTTGAGTTTAATTGCTACTCAAGTAGGGAAACCCATAATGTTGGATGCTTTTACAAGCTCGATGTGTGTGGATTCTTGGGGGCGTATTAGTTTTGCTCGTGCTCTTGTGGAACTAAGAGCTCAGATTCTGTTTTGAAAAGCGAAGTTTTGATGGCTATTCCTAATCAGGAGGATACTGGTTTTACTACGGAGATCATTAAGGTTGAATATGAATGGAACAGTGACGAAGCCAGGATTTTTCATTCGGGTGGGCCAAATCACATATAAGAAAAATAAATGTATAAATTTCAGAAGTTTTCCGGTAAAAAGTTACCGTTAAAATCATCTAAACCTAATCTAAACTACGTAGTAAAAGTTTTTGCAAAGTAAATATAAAGAAAAGTACTACGTACAAATCCAAATTTGTCAAATCTTGTATATTTTGGGTAGGCAGAAACTATTTAGTAAGTATAATACACTAGATAATATATACAATTATACATGTATTGGTAGCTAGCATATATTTAGGGTGGGCCATGGCATACCCAATGCAACACTTGGCTCCGTCCCTGGAATGGAAGCCTCCTCATTGTGATATGTGTAAAGTTTTTGGGCATGATCGTATTAATTGCCCAAAATGTGTCAAGGAGGTGGTTCGTAGTGAAAGTAATGTGGCACCTAATGTTCCTACCACTTTGGAAAAGACCGGTGATGGTTTCACTGAGGTTCAGAATCGTAAGGCTAAAGGTAAAAGTGTACCGGAAAAAGGAGGTTTTAGAAAACCTGTTGTGGGTAACAAGGTTTGTTATCAACCTAAAGCGACTCCTACTATGCCCAAGAAGGTGGATGCTACTAAGGAGAAAATCGCCAAAAAGACAAGCACGAGTGGGACAACAGTTGCTACATCAAACCCATTTGCTGCTCTTGATATGGAAGATACTGATGTGAATGGTATTCCTTGTACTACTCATATTGTTGAGAAAATTGGGAAGATTGAAAAGCTTATTATTAATGGGAAAGCTACTCTTGTGGACGATAATGGTAATCCTCTTAAAAAGGTGGATGTGTTTCAAATGACTGGAAAGGAGTCACAAGATCAGCTTGTGAGTGAGTTGAGAGAGAAGGAGCATATTGCGACTTCAAAGCCTAGTTCTTTTTCTTCTCCGTATAATTCTTCTACCAAGATGGGTAACCCATTTTCTAAGGTGGGGGATGTGGATATTTCTGACAGTGATGATGAGGAGGTACTTGAACCAGATAATTCTATGGCTAAGTTTCTCGCATCGACAGGCAGCGGTCATGAGCTTGAAGATTATTATGATGACTATGCGGATCAGGTCTACGATCTAACTCGGCAGTTGGATGCCTTTTGTGACCTGTATGATATCAAGCTTCAGGGTTGTCGTGGGAAGTAATTTTGTTTTTGGTAGTTAATAAGATTTGCATGTCTTTCTTATGTAGTGTTTTGGTTGTTGCACAATATGTGTTGTTTTATTCCCATGTAACGGGCCGAGATGAGAGATTCACTCTCATCCGNTATCATTTAGTGTCATACTATGACTACTGTCATTGTTGTTTGTTATAAACTCAGAGTTAAAAACATAAACAAAAAAATCCATCTTTTCTAGTGTTGATATAACTATGTTATGCTTAAATAATACTCCATCCGTCCCAATTTATAAGTCCATTTTCTTGTTTTTGGTTGTCTCAAAATACTTGTCCATTTTTTCATTTCAACCAATCAAATGAGAGTTTAGTGGAGAAAGAAGATATTTGATTGGTGAATAAATTAATTAGTGGGAATTTATTAAACTTTGTGGCTTTGTGCAAAGTCAAAATGGACTTATAATTTAGAACGGAGGGAGTAGAAGGAACGTTACACAAAGGAGCTAGGAATGATATGGCTATCTTGGAACACGTGAATACACTTGTATAAATGAGCACTCACTGTCGCATCACTTTATTCTAAGTCACTTTCCAAGAAATCGAAGAAGAAAATAAAACTTGCATATTACTAATTTGATTGCCCCACCACCCTCAAACCATTCCTATATAAAGGAAACCAAACCCGTTGCTAATGCACCACTCACAACAACAAGAATACTAAAAAGACCGAAGTAGCATTTCTATAGAATAAACGCAGAACACATCAGTTTCTTGCAATTCAAGATTAATATGACCGGGAGTTTTTCTCATCTAACTCTCGCATTTGGCCTTCTTGGTATATACTTGATTACCATGCATATTAAGTTAGGAACACACAGTCGCACACCTCCGGAAGTGTATAGTTATTAATTTTTGTACTAATACTTTTCTACCCAATTTTGCAGGCAATGTGGTTTCATTCATGGTATTTCTTTCGCCTTTGTAAGTCCCGCATATATCCTTTATATCATCGTTCCATGTTTAGTATTAGTCTTTAACTATCTGAGTTTATATAACCCTTAAATTTTAATACATTTTAAACAAAAATGCAGACCAACATTCTATAAAGTTTACAAGAAGAAATCAACCGAAGGGTTTCAGTCTGTACCTTACATCGTGGGCTTATTCAGTGCCATGCTATGGATATACTACGCATTGCTCAAGACTAACGCCATGCTTTTAATCACCATTAACTCTGTTGGTTGCTTCATTCAAACCTTCTACATTTGTTTCTTCCTCTTTTATGCTCCAAAGAAGGCCAGAGTACGTACTAATTAATTTCTCACATAACAAGAACGGATCGTAATTTTTTTTATAATAATTTATTCTTACAAAAGAAGGCTAAATAATATCATTATATACAGATGGAGAGCTTGAAGTTAATTGTGTTGCTAATAGTTATTGGCTTCGGGTTAATTGTTGTCCTAACTCAACTTCTTGCAAATGGAATTAATCGAGCGGTTATAGTGGGATGGATTTGCCTTGTGTTTTCATTGTGTGTTTTTGTTGCACCTTTGGGTGTCTTGGTAAGTATACATGCAAAGTAAACATATAGATAAACTACATAAAGACGCTAAAACAATATTTATGTTCTGCTTAACCATTTTGGTACTTAAAGAATAATGGCCTTAAAAACTTTTTTCAGAGACAAGTGATTAAGACAAAAAGTGTAGAGTACATGCCGGTTCTGCTATCTGCAGCACTCACCCTCAGTGCTGTTATGTGGTTCTTTTATGGTCTACTTCTTGGGGATTTCAATATTGCGGTATGAGCAAAGATAATTTCCTCCTATCTTTAGTTGAAAATAATTTCTATACCTTTTTTATGACTATTTTTGTTATAATGTGTTGTTTAGATTCCTAATGTACTTGGGTTCACCTTTGGTATCATTCAAATGATACTATATTTTGTATACAAAAATAAGAAGCCAGTTACTGATGAGAAGATATCCGATTTTGAAGAGAAAATATCTGAAATGGAGGAGCAAAAAATCTCAAACCTAAAAGATCAGAAAATGCCAGAAGTTGAAAATCTGAACGCTCTAACATGTTCAGCTATTCTTCCCATTGTCGCAAAACGAAAAGGAAAGGAACATGATGATGTCCATGTAGTCATTGAGTCGGAAGTTCGCCCGATCGTCCTAAATCACAACATTAAAGTCATTGTATGAAATCGTACATGCATTTTCATTTAGAATGACATGCTAAGCAACCTTGTGGTTTGATATTGCATAATTTTTGTGCAATTAGGTCATAATCATTTGTAGCTTTTCACATGTCACATGTTTATTCCCTGAAATGAATAATTTAACAACTTTGTTGTTCCAATTACAGTTTTCCTATAGTCTATAGATTTCATTAATTTATAAGATGATGTTAGTTTAGTTTGAGATCAGGATATTTTACCCCTGGGCCGGCTGGTATATTTTTTTTTATATATTTTTTTTGAACCGCGATATAGACAAAAAAAATAGCAGAAGATACACAGGTAATCTTTTTTTTGGGTAAAGGGGAGTAATCCTGCACCCTGGTAAATATATTAACCAAAAATTTTTTAAGTACAATGGATATGGGTGAAGTCCCACATCTCAGCCCGTTACATAGGCTAAAAGCTTACAAAGATACTTCCTAATTTCTAAAAACTAGAAATCAAACCACAACTCAATGATAACAAGAACAACGAAATGAATTACTTCCTAGGGCCTTGAAGCTTGGTACCATACATGGCATTAAAAGCGTCCAAATTACCGGGAAGATCATACACCTGGTTCGCATAATCATCATAGTCATCATACTCTTGTTCATACTCTTGCCCCCCACCAAAAAGATTAGCAGACTCATCAAATGGGTTGGCAACCTCGTCTTCAGAATCAGACAACACAATATTTCCCACCTTTGAAAATGGGTTTCCCCTCTTAGTGGCAGAGGTCGACGGGATAGGATGACCATTATCATCCACAAGAGTTGCTCTACCATCAATAAGTAACTTTTCAAGCTTTTCAATTTTTTCAACAATAGGAGTAGAACCCTTACTCAACTCTTCCTCATTAACTTCCATAGTATTACCTGTCTTATTAGACTCATCCTTATTAACTTCAGTTGTACTAGCTGTCTTACTAGACTTATCCGCATTAACTTCCATTGAACTACCAGCATCCACATCCTTGTTGTTATCATTAGACGGAGTACCAAAAGCATCCGCATCATCAATATTAAGGGCATCAAACTGATTAGATGTAGAAATCTTCGTGCCACTCGTACTAGGCACATCAGAAGTCCTCTTCTTAGTGCCATCCACCTTCTTAGGTTCAGTTGGAGTCTTCTTGGGTTGATACTGAAACTGCTTACCCACAACTGGTTTAGTAAACCCTCTATTACCCTGAGTTGTAGAACCACCTTGCTTACCTTTCTTTCTATTATTGACAGTCATGAAACCATCATTAACAGACTTAGTAGATTGAACTGGAGGTGCAACGACTTTAGGACAATCACTCAGAGTATGACCAAAGATCTTACAGTTATCACACCGAGGTGGTTTCCATTCGTACTCAACCCGAATCTTCTCAATAGTCGAACCCGAACCATCAAGTAATGGTATCTCAACAGTGGGGCTATCCCGCAACACCTCATCCGACTTCACTTCTATCATGCATCTAGCAAAACTACTACGGCCCCACGATTCCTTGCACATTTGGCTTGTAAACGCATCTAACCTTTTGGGCGTGCCAATCAGTGTGGCTAGAAGACTGAGGCCATCATCAGAAAACATAGCAACGGGGACATCATGGAACTTGACCCACACCGGGATGTTAGTCAAATCCTCTTTTAGTAGGTTTGTGCTTAACGTCCATGGTTTAAGAATAATAGGAACATTTCTGATCAACCAAGGACCGTTTTCAAGCACATCATCAACACCTTTCTTCGAAGTGAACTTAAAGAAAAAGAATCCCTTTGCATTCATCATTACCTTTTGCACACCAAACTTTGCCCATGCATTGCGTACATAGTAATCGTTGCACATGTACACTGCCCCTCTATGCAGAAAAATATGTAGATAAGGAACAAAGGTATAAAGTTCTTCGATAAAAAATAATGGCTAAACGCAAAACATAAAAGAACAGTTATATAATAGAATGAAAAGTAGAGCACTAGAAAATTTCCACCATCATTTGGCCACTTCTAACGACAATAATAGCCTGAAAATTCTTAACACGCCAAAAGACCTAAAAGACAAAGAAACATATGCCAACAATAGCATCAGAAAAATCACCCCGTAAATAAATGAACCACAAACTAAGCTGACCCATACACAATCAAGGCCGATGTAAAAGCCAATTGAATGCGGTTTTCCAACCGACCGGAATTTATTGAACACCTCAACACTAGCGAAGAGCACAATTACTTCGCAAAGGCAAACAACTGCGTGCAATAAACAATATATGTCTCTTTGGGTGAAATATAAGACACGGTTATTACTACTATTTCCCAAAGGCAACACCAACTCATACGTATTAATCCAATAAGAAACATACTCTTTATTCGAACAGATATATTTTAAATAAGTCTCCAACAATGATCTAGAGAAAATAGAGAAGTTGATTTTAATCCAGTCATTCCATGAAGACTGATCACAACAAGAAAAAGTAGGACGGGCGGTAAGACCTTTGGCAAGGACTGTCCTCGCCAAAGCTCGCTAAACGACTAAAATAATTTGACTTCCAGAGTTTGACTGAGCCAGTTCTTGAAGAAAGTTTGGTTAAACCCTCAAGCATGAATCTCCAAAAGACCATCATCTAAGAATGATTCATCATCTAAAGAAGAAAGATCGGTAATGGGATAATCAGTGCAACTGTCATAATATTGGATCTTGTTATAGCGATCATGGGCATATACCTATGAAAGCATATACCTATGAAAGTGAGCGAAAGGAAATCTATGATGATTGAGCAACTTTTCGTATTAATTAGCCCCTCTTGTTGACGATGTACATGGAGTATTTCATTCTACGAAGCTTAGCATGAATCTCCGAAAGACCCTTAAGCTCTGTCTTACTAGTCATTGACAAGAGGGAGACTAAGAATGGCCCATCATATAAAAAAGAAAGATCGATAATGGGATAATGAGTTTGACCATCATAATATTGGATCTTATAATGACCAATCATATAAGGCGCATGTGCCTATATAAGTGAACAAAAGGAAATCTATGATGGTTGATTCCCTTTTGTATTACTCTGATGCTCATACACATGTTGGATTGTGAAACTAGCTCGGTTCACTGTGAATTCGATGATTTAGTTAGAGAGGCTAGGTTGTTCCATTGTGCATATACAAAATCTCATGATATAGGGTGTATTTCATTCTCTGAAGCTTAGCATGAATCTCCAAAAGACCATCATCTAAGAATGGCCCATCATCTAAAGAAGAAAGATCGGTAATCAATGCAGCTGTCATTATATTGGATCTTATTATGGTCGATGATGGGCATGTGCTTAGAAAAGTGAGCAAAAGCAAGTTTGCTTCAAATTACGAAAGATGAGAAGGAATACAAGCGATCAAAGCTGCGGGTTGGTTCAGTGGAAGAGGATGCGGCTGATGTTGGATTTTTGAGTGAGGAAGAGAGATTTGACGCCATTGACTACGATAATGTACATTTGGCTTTTGATCCGGAGAAATCTCCGAAATTTAATTGTTAACTTTTTATGTATGAACAATTTTTAATTTACTTTTAATTTGTTATGGGATTTTTTTTTTGTTTATTATTATATGAATTTTAACTTTCTTGCTTCATTAAAACAAAAAAAGATGAAAAAATTATCATATACATATTGTTATAATCAATAAAAAGTTGAATCGATTTTTCATCTATTCATTAAGCTTGATTTATGCCTAGCAACATTAATTTATGCCTAGCAGCATTAAGTTATGCCAAGCAGCATTAAGTTCTGAGTTACTAGCATTCACCCAAATTCCAATCCAAACAACTTTTTCTTTGCCTTTGCTGCAAAATGTTAGTCTAGAAACAAAGAAAACACAAGCCATAACATATGCACAATGATCACAACATCTAATTATACTTAGCAGTTCTAAGTATAACTAGCAGCATTGTAATGGGGCAAATGAAGAGTCATGACTAATAGTCCGAACTCAATTCATGCAGTGAATATCAAATTAGACTCAAACTAGAGAGACTATAAATCCATATCTAACCCCTCAAAATTACATAAGTTATCAGAAATGTGTGACCATATGTATCGAATTGTGACTACACATAAATAATGTGTGACAAAATATGACTCTATGATTTAGACACCTAAATAAATACTTCATGTGACCATATATAACATCTTGAATTTAGTCACACAAACACTCAATGTGATTAATATCAAGGTTAATGATAACTGATGTCACATTTTGCTATAAATAATAGTCACATAAATATTTCACAATGTGACTATTTTGAATGTATTGGTCACATATAATACCCTTATAATATGGCAATAAACATAATTTAAATACACATTTGTGATATGGTGTGACTATTGTAAGCCTATAGTCACATGATCGTGCTACAATTAAATATGACTATACACATTAGGTTGTGGCAAACAAACACACACTAGACTTTAGACACACATATTAACTTACGTGACCATATGTATCGAATTTTGGTTACACTTAATCATGAATGTCTATGGTTTAGTGTGACTATATATGATATTTGGTCACACTCTTCAAATGTGTGACATATATTTGTCACTTTTAAATGCATATCGTGACTAACGCTTCAAACTTACTTTTCAGTTGTCACACATTTAAAATTCATATGTGCCTAAATATTCAGCAAAGAATAGCAGTCACGTTTAAATAATGTGTGACAAACTTGACTATATAATTTAGCCACATACACAATTACTTCATGTGACCATATATCTATATTGGTCACACTCTTCAATTGTGTGACATATATTTGTCACATATGTATATCTATAGTGTGACTAATGTTTAAAGCTGATTTGTATCTGTCACACGTCCCGAATTAAAAGTGACTAAATAATTGAAAAATATTTACCAGTTACCCTCTAGTCACATAAATACACAAATGTGTGATACATATCTTCCAAAATGGTCACACAAGTCGGATCGAGTGTGGCTGTTTATTTTATTCTCGTACATTTAGTCACGTAAATATGTTACAGTGTGACAGTTCAAAATCGACCATGTGTGACGAAATGCAGTTTTTGTACCAGTGAGTGTTTACTATGAGCACTATCCTTATTGAGTACGAGTGGACACCTCTCAGGTGCTCTAGTTGTCAGGTTTTTGGTTATGTCCTTGATGTATGTCCTAAGAAAATTGTGTCGGGTATGTTGAACAATTCGAAGAAGCCTAAGCAGGCTGGTGGATAAGCTGTCAGAAGATTTCTGGTTGATTTGAAGCCTGTCATACAAAGAATAAGGATAAAGCTCTAGTGCAACCAACGGTATCTAAGGTTACTACTTCGAACCCTTTTGATGTTCTTGATACATTGGTTGATGAAGGGGGCTGTGGGGGTTCAAACCTCAAGAGTACTAATAAGCTGATTACCTTGGTAGATGAAGTAGAGGGAGGGGGTAAGCAAACCCCTAGCACAAGTGTGACTCCTGTGGTAGCTAGGATTAATGACTTTGAAAGTCAAATGTTGGAAGGGAAACTTGTGTTTGTGGATGATCATGGAAAACAACCAAAAATGAAGGCAACGAATGAGGCATCGACTAGCAAGCCTAGTACTTCTATGGGGGACCAATTGGAAGAATCTGATGAGGATGAAGTTGAGTTTCCTATTGATGAGACCTCTAGATATATGTCTTCTACTGGTGGAGGAGGACTCATTGAAGATGATCTTGATTGCTATAATGGATACGAGACTCAGGTTTACCATTTACCTGAAAAGATGCAGGCTTTTTATGATCAATTTGATATCCATCTCTCTGGTCATGTTAGGAAGTAATTTTCTTTCTTTTTGTTAAGTTCATAAAATTGGTTTGTCTCTTTTATGATTGTTTAGGTTCGAAGCACAATTGGTGTGTTTGTCTTGTCTTTTTATTAGGCTGAGGTGAGGGATTTTACCGTCATCCTATGTACTTAAACGTTTTTTTAGAGTAATATATTCTAACAGGGGCACCGTTACCCCTTTACCCAAAAAAAGAAAAAGTTTGATATAAAGGAACATTATCAAGCTAGGAATATACTTGGTATAAAGATTATCAGGGATAGGTAGCTGAACCTGAAGGTGTCTTAGTCGGGATACGTGCATAAAACTCTAAATAACTTCAAAGTGGATAATGGCACATCGGTCTCTATGCCATTGGGAGCAGACTTCAAAGGTATCTTAGAAGGATTGTCCGCCGAGTGACTAGGATGTGGAAAGAATGAGTAAGGTCTTATTTAAAGATGTTGTTGTTAGTTTAATATACTTGATGGTTTGCACTAGACCGGATATTGCATATGCTGTTAGCATTATGAGCAGGTATGTGGCGAATCCAGGTAATAACCATTGGGAGGCAGTGTAGTGGATTTTGAAGTACATGAAGGGCATTGTTAATGTTGATCTAGTGTACGATAGAGACCAAAGAAAGCATATAGATGTTGTTAGCCTTAAAAGTTATGTTATAGTTGGGAATTGCAATAGTATCAAAGTACAAGGACTAGTTTAGACAATAGTGCTAAGTTAGGCTAGTCTTGTAGTATAAATACACCTCCTAGTCACAACTAGGAGGTTGGATGTCTCATTTGTAAAATAAGGTGTGCGACACATCTTCCCCTTTCTTAATCTAATAAATACCATGTCTTTCCTTTATTTTGCGCTTCCCCGNATTTTGTGCTTCCCCGACACCCCGAACCACATGAATCACTAGTATTATCGATCCTACAGATGTTGACGGTTTCATAGATGTAGATTATGCTAAAGACTCGAAAAATGATTGGTCAATAATCGAGTTCGTGTTTATGGTACATGGTTGTGTTGTGAGTTGGAAAGGAACTCTACAACATGTTATTGCAAAATCTACTACAGAGGTAGAGTATATGGCGCTTACAGAAGCTGATAAGGAAAGCATTTGGATTAAAGGCCTATTTTTGAGCTGGTAGTAAACCTGAGGTAAGTGGTTTTGAATTGTGATAATCAAGGTGCAATTCATCTCTCGAGAAATGCAATGTTTCATGAGTGGACGAACCATATCAACGTAGGGTACCACTTCATAAGGGAGATAGTAGAGTCTAAAGAGATTAAAGTAGGGAAGATAGGTACATAAGATAATGCTGCTGACGCATTCACAAAGGTGGTTCAGGTCCGAAGTTCAAGTATTGCATCGAGATACTTGGTGTCGGGGTTAAATAGTCTTGTCACTAAGGTGGAAATTGTTAGTTATTAGTAACAAGTCTAGTTATGGTATGTTACGATTAAGTCGCTTTCTTTGTAAGTTTACTTGCCTTGCTAGGCAAGTACACGTGTAGCGTTGTTAGGGTGTTTGTTTGAGTCAATCGAGGACAAATTTTGAGTCTTAGTCGGTTTGGTTTTGCCCCCACCTCAATAAAAGGAGTTGAGGGGTGAAGGGAAAGACACACACACTCTTCTTATACTTTCCTTGTAAACTGATCGAGGCTATGTGGTAGTATTATATAATCTTTCAGTTAGACTTGTAGTATTCTCGTTCTTCTTGTTTGTTCGTTCTTCAATGGGTTACGTTTGAAAGTTGCTACTTGTGCTCGATACAACCCGCGATCAAACTTAGTTTGTTGTCGTAATTGTCTAGCAATTTGTAGAGATGACCTTTAAGTTCCCAATTCAACACTTAGTCCACATTAAAGAGACATTTATTGCTTCAATTCATTTGGCTTCCATGACTACAAAAATCAAACATGAAGTACTTCTAAGCTGTTCAAGTGAGTTCGAACAAGTTTCTACTAATGAAGAGCAACATCCACATATGGCACCCCATGAATGATCGTCTTCCTAAACGATGGATTCTGGACTATCATTGAATGGTCAAGAATTCAGCTCGATGTCCGGTTGGTTATGAAGCAAGTGAGACCTCCGATCATATTTTGTTGATTGTTTGATTGACCGTGACCTTTGGTTTTCGATAAAGTAATGGTGGGGGTTGACTAACACTCCTAGCAATATGACTATACTCTTATTGGCCAATAGCACAAGCCTCCCAAAAATGCTTATTCCATGTTTTGTTGTGGTTGTATAGACAACATGTTGGATCTTATGGTGTTATCAAAACAAGAGGTTTTGTGTTGATCTAAAGCCACCTCGTAAAGACTTGCAAGCCAAAGAAATCGAGACTCTCTCATTTTGTTAGATTACTCATAGGAATTGCAAGTTACGTCTTTTTTTGCTATGAATGGATCTTAAATTCTAAAACTGTTTGTAACAACATTGTTTTATTATAATCGATTTTTTCTAAAAAAATATGGCCGCTAAAAAACGCTCTTGGATCTTCTCTATGTAAGATAGAAAATATAGTTTTATTGATTAAATGACTTGTCAATTACATAAGGTAGCATGTCTATTTATAATAGAACATACCTTTCACAATAAACTAACTAAACCCTAAACATAATGGACCTCAAAAACAATCGGGTTTGGGCCAATAATGTATTCGTCTAACACTCTATTCCCAACTCATTAATAAAAGTCCCACCACTGATCGCCCAGATCAATTATATTGTCTAAAGAAAAAACTTGATCAAAAGTGTTTTATATCCATCTCCAAATATATAGAGAAAGATAGAATTTATATATACATAGAGAGAAAAAAAAAAATCAAACTTTTTTAAAAATCTTAACTTCAAATTAAATGTTTTTTGAGCCAGTCTAGTTTACCTTGTCACAATTTTAATTTTGACTTTTTTAGGTACAATGTTAATACCGACGACCTGCTGGTACTGATAAAGTTGATTAGGGCTTAATTAATTACTTTGTCAAAAATAAGAAGGCCTCTAAAAAGCAATAAAGCACTTAGGATGCTAAAGTAAATGACGTTACCCATAATCCCATTTTAAGTAAAGTGTGTTACTATTATGAGATCGTGATTAGAACTTTTAGACTCATCAACTTTATTATCGTACTGTTTCTGATACATAAAACTTTTTTTTTTTTTTTTTTTTTTTTTTAATACTTTTCCTCGCTAATCAAAGCTTGAAATTTCAAATTTATTAAATACATCAATATATTTATCCCAGTTATGTGATGAATATCTTGTCCTATGTGTACCCCTAACTTATAGTAGTTTTATATTTTAGACAAAAACGTACACACCAATAATACACATTATAAGCTCAATTAAACTTATGGTACGTGTAGATATTGCTAGTCGATCATTTGATATGCATGGACCAAAAGTGTTGCATATAATAAATCATCTATCTTAGGAAACATTTTTCTTTTGAAAGGCAACATGAGACATAGTAAGTTAAAGAAGAAAGAAAAACAAACATTTCTGTTTGATCACGTCTAACACGCTAAAAGGAGATGCATATGTACGTGGTACAAATTCACGGTTGTTTCATGCATCTACGTATGTCAATCAATCAACCAGCAATAATTTGGTAACCAAACTGTACTTTTGACCTAATGACCAAATTATAAACCACATGTATTCAATGCCTTCTTCCTCTTATGAATCATATTCTGCGATTGGTTCAATTGATTGACCGATTAAAGTTAAATGAATAATGAAATACTACTTTTACTCCGTCATTTTCTTGGTAATGATCACGATCTTTATGTCGTTCTCCTAAAATTTGGACGGTATTTTTTAAATACAAGCATATTAATATTGTGTGTTGATTTTTTCTTTCGGAATGTTCGTGAACAAAATCAATTTGAAAAAGTTGAACTGATTATGTATGGTGCTTTGATGACACATGAAATCAGAGTAAAAGTGGGCTTCGTGAAAAATCTGTGGTGATTAAAAGTGTCTGTTGGAATGCTTTTTATTGTTATAACTTTGTTTTCTCAATGCTACTGTTAACCAAAAGTGATGTAAACTTCTTAACAAACATGGGTAAAATATTAAGAAACCATTCTCAGTAACAGAGACACTTTTCTAGGTAATCAGAATTTTTTTGTAGTGAGTTTTATTAGTGACCATTCGTCAAAATCATATAAGATAGGATAACGACCTCCCAAATAGTACGTCTTGGATAACAATATATTGCTAAATTGTTGCAATAACTCAGCAACATCATCCTTCCGTGCATTTATCCTATCTAGTTAGAAGAAATCGCACAGCTTGCAGGATTAAATTACATGTGGCAAAGTCAATAGAATTCTAGATAAAGATGTTTGGGACTTGTCCTACAAATTTAAGGCCATGTATCAGATAGGGTAGGCACCCCGCAATAATATGGACGTGGATATATAAATATAAAAATAATACAAGTAAAGACAAGTTGAAAAGTGTAATTAGGATAGACATGATATAGTCTGTTCCAAATGGCAACAAAAAAGAAGAAAAGTGTTTGTTCCACTTCCAAATGATTGATCCAATATCTTGGAGCAGCAATAGTATTATAGTAAACCAAGTTCATCCACTTAATCAAGTGACATATCGTATACGTATGTTACGTATTTAGAAATAGCAACTTATGTTTTCTACCCGTTTACCTAATTACTCCAGATTCCAATTGATCTCGTTCTTTAAAAAGGATTTTGCTATATAAGAGAGACGTATAGTGCTCATCTTGAGTATTAGTTGGCTCTTTTACTTGAAATTTTCTGATGTTTCTTACTTTCTTAACATGACAGCAGGTGGATGCATGGAGGGAAAGAAAAAGAAAATTGAACTTTTGAAGCAAATGAAATTTTTAAAGATGAAAAAAATGAAGGATTAGGAAAGAAGATATACCGCATTAGCAATCGTTGAGTTGCCAAAATTAAGTGGACAACGTAAACAACTTGACGTCAAGCTTTTGATCCAATAATACGCCACTAATCTTTTTTAATAATTAAGNAAAAAAAAAAAAAAAAACATGTAATTAATCAGTGACGGACCCATTTGAGAGTTGGGTGCGGAGGCCACACCTTTTTTTTAAATTAATTAAGTGTAATTGTTTTAAAAAAAGTGTCGTTTTGTAGTACGTGCAATCCCGGATAAGATCTTTGCTACTTTATTTCTTTATAATGCAACTTGAGTTTAGCTTAAAAAATCTTTATGATGCAAATTTTGGTACGTATGATGATAATTTTTTTTTTTTTTTTTTTTTTTTTTTTTTTTTTTTTATTATTATTATTTTTTTTTGCAAAACTCTTCCAGAAAAATTCCTGAAACACCCTCATAAATAACCGAGGTCCCTCTCTGAAGTTAACTGAATACACGTTTTCCACCATGCAAATGAATCGGCATGAACTTATGTCATATATTCGGAATTCGATTTGAAATCGTATTACATGTGTTTCTACTTTTCAATCATTGTACGGTATATGTTATGATACTTAAGTTGGAAAGTTGTGTTCATCAACACTAAAACCTATGACGTGAATATAGCTTTTTATAACACTTTATGTCTTTATTACCAATCATTATGTCATAAGATGCTAAGCCTTGTGATTCTAGACAGGTTATCAAATTGAGTTTATTTATTTATTTTTTGGTTAAAAAGTTACCCGGTAAATTATAATTACTTCAAAAAATAATTAAGTACAGTAGATGTGGGTGAGTCCCACATCTCAGCTCAAAAGGGCAAAGCAAAAATGCATATAGTGCTTAATACCTAAACAAACATAAGAAATGACATGTCATACTTATTCAAAATAAAAAAAGAACAACCAATCTAAGTTGACCACGTAGACTCATGTAATATATATGCATTAGCAAACTTTAATTGTGCATCAGTCAGACAACAATCATCAAACTCATCATCATCATAAGGGTTTTGGTCATAGGTGTCCTCCTTCCACTGCTCCAATAAGCTCTTCATGCCCACTCCTATTAAACTGAATCCCAAAAATGTAGTATTATGTAATATAAGTAATAGTACAATATATATTGTTTTAAAATGTATTTTATATGAATTGGTTAACTTATAAGTTATAGAAAGTTATGTAGTCAAATAGAAAAGAATGGAACTACATGGACTAAAATTGTTAATTGCCCAAACTTTAATACTACATAAGATAAGTACACTTATCATAGTGAAATTTCCGAAGAATTTTGGAAGAGGGTGTTTGTGAGGTCAATTCCAGAAAGAGAAAGAGAGGGAAAAGAAGAAAATCAATTAACTTGGTATAACTGATCAAGAAGAATCAAGAAAACTCATAATCAAGAGAGCTTTTTTTTTCCTTTTTTTTTTTCTTTTTTTTTTTGGGTAAAAGGGTTATTTCACCCCGGTAAATTGCATTACACCAAAAAACATTGAAGTACAACGGATGAGAGTGACGTCCCTCATCTCAGTCCCTTAGGACACTTACAGACTCTTATATAAGAATGACAAACCATTCTTATAACTTACATATAAGAATGACTAAACATTCTTATAACCTACCACACAAACCAAAAGAAAATTGAAGTACAATGGATATGGGTGAAATCCCATATCTAAGCCCGTTACATAGGCGAAATTGCATACATAACAAGACACTACCACTTCTTAAAAAGAAGAAAGAAACACTACCAAGTAGACAATTCCTTGAATCTTCAAGTCGTCAAAGTAGTTCAAACTTACAGCAAGTAGACAATTCCTTGAATCTTTCAATACGTAAGAGTAATACAAACTTCCAGCTTCAACCAATTGCATCTTTATTAGTATCATGCAAAATACATAATCTAATGACTTAATAAGAGTGATTTCCGTAGCAAATCGAAATTGAAGCATAAACATGGTCTAAGCGACCCAACCTTCCAGCATATCCGAATTAGACCCAATACTCCAAAAAAATACGAATGAAACACATGAGTACATGTATCAAGGATCAATTCATATGCAACACTTCCACTAATCGTACCAACTTGAACCAATCTTCAAAACAATCAGAGTGAATCACACGAAGACGACCAAGGATCAAGTATAGCAACCACAACATTCACCATGCAATAACAATCACAAACCAACCCAATAAACGAATCAGCACTAGACCTTGTGAAAGTATGATAACCAGCGTGTTTGTAGTCATAGTAAAAAGCAAACAGCACTTGACTACCAAACACGACATAACCTTCTTAGCTAACCCACTCAACACCGAATTGCAATCAGTACTCATGGAATCCCTATTCGAGTTGTTAAGAAAACTTTTTTCCATCTCTCCTAAACCCTCAACAGATAATAACCAAAAATCCACATCAAACTAGACACAACCAGCACCAATGTCTCTTCAAACAAACCCTAATTAAAGGTTTTAAATCAATTCGTAATACATGATCATTCAGGCACACAAGAGACTTCACCCAAAAATCTTGCACGCTGACAATAGCCACCCTAAAAAGGTTTCGAATAAAAATAAAGCATAACAGCAGCAAGTGAACCACGAATCAAACACTTAATCGCAAAAGTATGGGATAGAATCGATTAAACCAAACCCTAACAATCGTAAAATATATAGGGAAGATTAAAACCGACCTAAACAATGAATGGAAATTGGTATGCGATCAAGATATTAAAGGGGAGGATGCAAACCGACCTAATCAAAGAATAGGAATTATTATGCGATTAGATGGAGATTCGACCCAGAAAAACCCTAACAGTCGATTAAGCCAAAAAACCCTCAAGAACAATGAGTTAATTCAGCAAAGATGAATAGAATATATAACTATACTAACAAATCGTTGAATAAAATCAATGTAGAAGAGCAGATTGGATACATTTAGGATAGGTTAGGGATAAAACCAAAATTGACTTTAATAAACCCTTAGATTAAGAACACCAAATCCAGAAAACAATGAGAATTAAACAACAATAATGATAAGGATAGTGAATAACAAGAATGTTAATCATAAAACTTAACAAATCATTGAAAAAAACCAAAGATTTAATGGGAGATGATGAAAAACGATTTAGGCTGCTAAGGGTTTAAAAAAATCACCAAAGGAGAGAGCTTTTAGAATTTTAGATGATTAATCAAGAGTTTTGATCATAACCGCATCACAAAGTAAGTAACAATTGTGATTTTAAAGTTAGGGTTCTTGAGGTTGGAATTAGTAAAAGGGTTAAAGGTTGTTAGTTTATGAGTCTATCTTTGAATTAATTACTAATTAGGTCTAATTACATGATAGGAAGCAAGAAAAGAGCTAGTCACAAGTTAAAGTAGAAATTGTGAATTTTGGAATTAAGGTAAATATCATGGTAATGAGCTTGTTAAAGCACATGATATGATTTTTATGTTATTGACAAGTTATAGATATGTTGGAGTTTGTTATATTATGCTTAGATCCATAACTTATTTTCGTATGTTATAGATAACATAATTGTACGCTTAATAGAGGTATGTATGTTGTTATAGTTGTGCTCCAATTAGTTCTTACCATGTACTTACTAAGCGTTTTGCTTATGGTTCTAGTAATTAATGTTATTATAGGTACCGGTGAGTCTAGTCGAGGTAAAGAGAAGGCGTAGGTTGGAGCACATAGAAGCTTAGCCTCGAATTGGTAAGTAGGAGACCTCTCTATTGGAAAAAAATATTGAAGTTGGAAGCCCCAATTGGAGT
This sequence comes from Artemisia annua, assembly GCA_014162995.1. Classification (NCBI taxonomy): domain Eukaryota; kingdom Viridiplantae; phylum Streptophyta; class Magnoliopsida; order Asterales; family Asteraceae; genus Artemisia; species Artemisia annua. Next base: position 116,716 of record LBNU01029209.1, read on the forward strand.
CGTCTTCGTTTTTGGTATACTTTTGTTAATTAGGGTTGCTCTATGGAAATGGGTCATTTTGTGTCATGACTTATGTATGTTTATGGTTTTATGTTTTTGTCATGTTCTTAGACTTGAATTTCGATTAAGTCAACAAATTAGATTGTTAGTGTCTAGTTATACTTAATTATGAAAGGGTGTTTGGCATTATGTCGTTTCACCTATTTTGACCCGTTGACGAGGGTTAGAAACAAAGGAACATGTGTATAGTTTTGAAGTGGTTATTGATGAGACGAAAAGTGTTACGCTTTTAGGGGATCATTTAAGCCCTAATTCGTATAAATGTGATCAAATATTGCCCTAAATCGTTCATTTTGACATTTTAGGTACATTTGAGAGGAATTCTGGAAAACATGCACATTTGGACATTTTTGGAGCATAAAAGTGAAGAAAACGACAAAGTCTTAAAGAAGCAGGATTTTACAACCTGACTGCGTCAGAAGTCACAAGGTGACGCCGTCAGCAAGGATGACAAAAGAGTGGAATTCAATTATCAAATGACGGGCCAGAAAGATTTCAAGAATTTACACCTGACGTCGTCAGGTGTTAAAAGGTGTAGGCCGTCAGGAACAAAGTTAAAGAGAGACGGTCCAGAAGGTTTTACATGCTGACCACGTCCCAAATGGATCTAGGCCATCCGAGAACCCTAATGGCGGCAAGCTGACGGCGTCAGACCCTATAAGCTGACGCCGTCTGAACTTAAAATCTATATATAGTTTTCTATTTTTCATTCATTATGGGTGGAACTTTGTGGAGAACTTTTAGGGCAAACCCTAAAGACGAATTGTTAGCATTGTATTTTTATATTATGAAGTGTCAGTCATTATATTATTGAATCGTGTAATAGGTTGCGATAGAAAGGGTTTTAAGAAGTTATATGTTCAATATTCAATAAGTTAGAAGTTCAAGGACTAAACTTGTATAAGCCTTGAAACTACTATGCCTAGCACTATATAAGGCATAGGATACCTCATTTGTATGTGAGTTGATCATTTGGAATACACACACATTGTTCTTATCTTATTATGATGGTCTCTCCACTCACTCTCTACTCTCTATTCCTCTATCTAGAATAAGCTAAATAAGTCTTGAAATAAGTTGTTATACATGGTCCTACAAGTGGTATCAAGAGCCAAGGGAAAAATATAGGTTGTGTTAGACTAGTTTGGGTTAGTTTTGGTCTCGTTTGGATTAGTTTTGGTCTCGTTTGGATTGGTTTGGTGCTTGTTTTCATTCGTCAGTAGGTGTTTTTACGTATAGAAAGGTTTAGGCTAGTTAGATTTGATAAAATCTTCGTTTGGTACTCATTTGGAAAGCAAAAATTTTGATCAGAACGTATTTTGTGGTTTTTGCGAGTTTGGGAAATTAGGGTTTCGCGAGTATCAGAATTTTACTTCAGTCTAGCGAGTTTCGTGTTAAGGGTTTAGCGAGTAATGGCGAGTATCGTTTTCTGGTTAGCGAGTATTGTGCTTTTCTGTGCGAGTATCATACAGTTCTTGGCGAGTAAGCCTTATTCATTCCTTATCCTCTGCGATTAAGGTAACTAACTAGCGAGTTTGAAACAAAATTCTGCTTCTCTTCTTTCGGCTTCGCGAGTAAGGAGTGGTTTTTTTGTTTGCGAGTATCAGTTTTATTTAGCGAATAAAGAAGTTAAAGTTTGCGAGTAAGACTGGTCTACATTAGCGAGTAAGGAGTTTCTTACTTAGCGAGTATCACATCTTTTGTTTAGCGAGTAAGGAATTTTTTTGCGAGTATCAAACATCTTATTCTGCGAGTAAGGTTTTCCTAAGTTTGCGAGTAAGGAAACCAAAGTTTGCGAGTAAAGATTACTTTTGGTTAGCGAGTAAGACAAAGGTTATTTCGCGAGTTCTGGACTTTCGTTTCACCAATCAAACCTAATCTACAACAACAACCTAAGTTTATCCTAAAGATCCAACAACAACTTTTCACGACTTTTCACTTTGAATCACATCATCATGGCAACTCAACAAGATATTCATGCCGCCGGTGCTGAAAACCGACCTCCCATGCTTTCAAAGGGTGGTTATTCACAATGGGCTAGTAGAATGTTACGCTATCTTAAGAGCAAAACAAATGGAACACTCCTTGTTAATTCTGTTTTGCACGGTCCTTTCAAACCAAGAGAAATACTAGACCCTGGTGATCCGAATGGAACCCCCCCAGTACCACCTTTCCACAGACTTCAGAATGAGACTGACTACACCGAAGAAGATCGACAACAAATCATTGCTGATGATCAAGCATTTCACCTTGTTGTTCTTGGTCTACCAGAATCGACTTATGCTACAGTGGATAGTGAAGAAAGTGCTCATGCAGTCTGGGAAAGAGTTAAGAAGCTTATGTATGGAACGGATATCGGGAAACAAGAAATGGAAACACAATTGCTTAAGGAACTTCGCAAGTTCACTTCAATTCCTGGTGAATCCATAGAGTCGTATTATCTCAGATTCTGCAAGATCATGAATGATTTGTCAAGGCACAACCTCACTCAGACAAACATTGCTAACAACACAGTCTTTCTGAATGAGCTACAACCAGAATGGGGAAGATACGTCACCATTGTTTATCAGACGAAGAATTTGCATGATGTTACTTATGATCAGTTGTACGATTTCTTGAAGCAGAATCAGGCAGAGGCAAATGAAGTGAGAGCTGAGATGCTTGCTAAGAAACATGATCCTCTAGCACTTATTGCTAATACACCATCACCTTCATCAGTGAACACACCATATCAACCATCATCATCATCTTCCACTCACAACTACATGCAACAACAATACATTCCACAACAAACTGCTGCAATCCCACAACAACAATTCTACCCACAACAACAACAACAAGTCATTCCACAACAACCATATCCATACTTCCCAGAACCAGAGTTCACTGACAGTGATGATTCTACTGATGCTTTGACACAAGCACTTGCTTTTCTGACAAAAGCAGTCCAAGGACGCTATTCCACACCAACCAACAACAACCAACGAATTTCAACGAACACTCGTAACAGGCAGATTGTGCAACCGAGTTTCAACATGGGCAATGCCGGGCCAATGGTTGGAGGTATGAGGAATCAGCAAGGATATGCTCCGGGCTATAACATGGGTAATCAGAATAGGCAGAATCAGATGGGTCAGTATGTCGGGAATCAGATGGGGCAAGTTGTTGGTAATCAGAGGGGTCAGAATGTTGGTATTCAGGGTAATCAGTTTGGCAATGTTGGGAATCAGGGTAATCAGTATGGAAATGTTGCAGCACAAGTTGGTGGGAATTATGGAAATGTGAATGGGAATCAGCAGAATGTGATTAAGTGTTTCAATTGCCAAGGTGTCGGTCATATGGCGAGGAACTGTCCTACTAAGCCTCAAAGGAAGACTTCAGAATTTCTGCAGAAAGCATTGATGCTAGTACAAAAGGAAGAGGCAGGATTCCAGTTGAACGCCGAGGAGCATGATTTCATGGCACTGATGGATGATATGGAGGACAGAGAGGAAGTGAATGCAAACTGCATATTTATGGCTAATCTTCAGGAAGCTAAGTATGATACAGATTCTGAGACACCTCCTGTTTATGATGCCAATGCACTTTCTGAGGTACACAACTTCGATCATGACAACAATAATGATATATTTGATATGTCTTTTCATGAGGAACAGCATTCTGAGACACAAGCACCTATTTATGATACATATCAGGATACGCCGAATAGTAGCAATATTGATTCGACGACTCCCGATATGAATCATAATGGAGGCTCAGTTTCACAGCATGCTGAGACTGATGAGGAAACACGTGCTTTATTTGAAACATTATTGAATAATTGTACTATCGAAGTTGAAAAAGTGAAAAAGGTCAATCGCGATGTTAAGGCCGCGAATGAGATATTGACCACTGAGCTTGAGAGATACAAGGCCAAAGAAAAAAGTTTTCTAAATGATAAAAAACGCGAGTCTGAATTTGAAATTGGTTATAAGAAAATACTTGTTAAAGATAGAGAATTGCAATGCAAATATGATACTCTTGAAGTCACTTCAATGAAAACAATTAAATCTTTAAAACAAGAGATTTCTGATTTAACAAACCAACTTTCAAAACAAAAATCAGCTTATGCCAATCTTGAAAAAGAACGGGATGAGTTGAAAAAAGACTTTGCAAAGAAAGAAGATAAACTTTTGGAAGAAATCATAGAGTCAAAACACAAGATTGCTAAACTTGAAGATTTGTTGGTTAAAAAGGGTCAATCAGCTCAGACAATTCACATGATTTCTAATCAGACTGATCCGTTTTACCACACAAAACACAAAATGGCTCTAGGGAACAAAACACCTTGTAATCTCAAGAAAGCTCAGGAAGAACAGAATTCTTTGTATAATGGTAAAGTGATTTATGAGATATATGATCCTCCTTATGTGCGTGATTATGATGACACTATACAACTTGCGGAGGAGAGTCAACATAAAATGAAACAAAAGAATCCTAATTTAAAACCAATTGATTACGAGAAATGGAACAAAATCAATGGAATCACTTTTGTCCCTAAAAAACAAACACAAACTGTTTCCAAAAAATTCACTTTCAAGCAAATGCTTTCAAAACCTGCAGCTGTTTCCAAATCTCTTTCAAATATTGAACAGATGTCTTCAAACAACACTTTTAACACAAGTGATGCAAGGGGATATCTTGATGATCTCAAAACCAGAGTTGGAACACTTAAGAGGACTTTAGAATCTAGAACGAAAACAAATGAGAAAAATTGGAACTCAACAGTCCATTTACAAGTGAAAAAGATTCTTGAAAGTGATATTGCTCCACAACTCACTGCTGTGAATGCAAGAGTGATTCATTTTGAACAAGCGTTTTTGAAAGAAACAGCTGACTTTGTTACGGATCACAAATCCCTAGTAAAGAAGGCAAATGAATCTTTTAAGAAAATAGATGTTTTGGAAAAGTTAAATGACTCTCTCTTCGAAGCTGTGTAGTCTACTGATATTATGTCTCTCATTTTGCAAACATATTCTGTTGAAGATGATGAAAGACTTCGAGCTGAGACCTCTGCAATTGTTTCAAAATATGAAAATGCTCTTAGTAAACTTGAAAAAGAAAACGTGTCATATTTTAAACAACTTGATCAAAAAAAGGAAGAATGCAAGTATGACAAATTGTCGTATGAGCGTGATTTCAAGAAGTTGCAAGAGCAAAATGATCTTTTGAGGGCTCAGTTGGAAAGTATAAAAGGAAAGGGTGTGGATACTAAGTTTGCAAAACCATCGACTTCGGAGAAACCAAATGCTTCAAACACGGTTGAAAAACCAAAAATGTCAATTTCCCGGTTTGCTCCAAAAATCGATGAGAAAAAGGATTTGCCAAAACCAGTCACTCCACAGCCCAAACAAAACGAAATTGCAAAGATTGTTGAAAAACAAAAATTGGTTTTTGAAAGAAACAACAATGTGCTTTCACCTTGCACCTCTAGGAATAGTACACCAAATGTGATCACAAAAACTGTTATGGAATCTGCTGGTTCTAATGACATGGTCCAAAATCACCATCTAGAGGAAGCTAGGAAAAAGGCACAGAAAAAAGAAAATGCGATGCATGTCACAAACAACACTAGAAATGTTGAGCCGCTTTCGAACAAAAACCGATTTTCAAATGACTGTAGTGACAAAGTTAAGTTTGTTGTTTTAAACAAAAATGTTGAATTTGTCTGTCCTACATGTCAAAAATGTGTTTTTTCAACTAATCATGATGCATGTATTGCACAATTTCTCAAGAAAGGAAAATCAAGTGTCAGGACACAATCCACTAAGACAACCTCCGTTGAGAACAAGAAAAAAGATAACAAACCTAATAGGTGGACATCTACAGGATGTAGTTTTTCAAAACCTAAGACTTCCGCTGCATCTGATAAGAAAACTACGCCTAGATCTTACCTTAGGTGGATTCCTACGGGAAAAGTGTTTAAAACAGTTGGTCTTAGATGGATTCCTACAGGAAAGATTTTTGATAGTTGCACCAAGACAAGTAATAGTGTAAATCATCAGGATAAAGAAGTAGAAACCATAACAACCGTTGATAATCAACTCCCTCAGAGTGATGATTCATGTACTTCTAACACTCTTATTTGTGAAACCTCTTCGTCTTTGGTTGCAGGTGCTTCAACTATCTCTGAACCCAGTTCATCAGAGGGTTCAAATTCTGTAAATTCTATAAAATCTTTCTTTCAATCTTCTATTTTTGATTTTCCATTTCTTTTATAAAAACAAAAACAAAATAAAAAATAGAAAATTTCAAAAATACAAAAACAATATAAAATTCAAAAATCCAAAAATATTCTTCTCACGACATGTCTCTCGTATAATCGATATTATGTACGTTTCTAGAAATGCCATTCAACAATGACACGGATGTGTACATATGCTTGAGCGAGAGTTCATTTAAATGTTTTCTAAAACATGTCGCTTCTCTAAATTTTCTTTACAATGGCTTTCGTATACTTCAATACGAAACCCGGGCCTCAATAATGACTTCTTTGTATTTCAGCTAAGGACTCGTTCTTTAAAAGAAAGGAAAGTGCTACGCAAAAATGATTTTCATCAACAAAGTGCACTTATCCTAAAAATGGACACTGTTGTATGCTTCAGTGCGACATTCCTACTCAAACAAAGAGAAGTCTTTGTTTTTCAAAAACCTTGACGCAAAATTCAACAAATCTAAAATTTCTTACATTTTTAGAATTTTTGCTCAAGAAGACTCCTTTCCTCTAAACTCATTGCAAAAGCTTAAAATTCTAACAAAAATATGCGAGTTCTGAGGGGGAGTATTATAAAAAATCAAGAGAAAAATGTTCCAATTTCATGCGAAAAAGTCCGTCTTTCTCTCCAAATGCTTTTATTTAATCAGTTGATATCAAAAATATCATGATATGCTATTTTTGAGGGGGAGAAGACGTGATTAAATGTGATCAAAAATGTTCAAAAGTTGTGGAAGAATCTCGAGCTCGTCAGTTAAGACTTAAAGGTCTTGTACTTGACTCAGAACAGACTCAGAATTGACTCTCGAATTGACGAAACAAATATGTTAGCATTCGAAAGGATTTATCCAAGTAGAAAAGTACCATTTCGAGAAGCTCTTATTAGATGTTTACTATGACGGGTCTAACTTCCTTTTTAGGAATGTTAACAACTTCAAGTTAGTTATTAGGGCTAGTTGTCACCTAAAAGCTGATAATGGATCCCTTTAACTAAGCAACGTAAACGTGTCCCTCGGGTATATGTCTATTAAGAGTGGATCAATTCAAAAGGTGCCAAATCTACCCAACATGTGCAAATTTATCTTAATAACTCATGAGCACATGTGAAGGGGGAGTATTTCAAAAATTTGTAAAACTCTCAATGTGTTAAACAAAATGTGTTTTATTATCATAAACACTTTGAGTGATTTTCAAGAAAAAGGTTTATGGCAACAATCGGATAGTCATGGTGTTATAAGGGGACTAAGGTTAGGAAAAACCGTCCTATGATCTGCCAGAGCCGGAGGGATCTACCCAAGGACAATTCCAATAGATAGAATTAGAAGTCCTTAGGTATGATTAAAAGAAGGAGTAAAGAATGAAAGGGAAAGAAGGGGTTGAAGAATGAAAAAGAAATGAAATGAGAAAGGATGAAAAGAAATGAGCCCTCCATATGTTCAACCTTAGGGCAGACACCGGGTTCAATTCATTTGCTACTGATTGTTACTAAGGTGACATTGGTAATGAAGACAAGACGTCATGGACCCAGTGACGCACTGCACTTAAACCTTCTAGCCACTCGGGTATCTCTCAAAAGATACTTGTTTCATTCTCACGGAGAACCCTGCATAATCTATTGACCACTCATTCCGAGTGTGTTGATACTGAAAAGGAGGTACTCTGCTCCATTCCTCCGATGACTAAATATGCACTTATTGAGTCTAGAGCCAAGAGATTCATCAAAAGATCTCATAGGAACACACGATATTATTACA